>CABFOV010000665.1:136875-169208 GCA_902141375.1 Timema poppense
GTGTTATTGTTTGAAAATAGTGAAGTATTATACCACACTTGCCTGAAGAATCATTTATATTAAAGGATATACAATTCAGTTTTACAGGTAATACTGTACAAATACAAATACAATCTTTAATATATTTAAATATGTAGTTATCATCCATGTGGCTTACAGTCTGCCAAGATTACACTTATATTTAAAGTTGGCTATTAGCTTGTATATTGGTTTTAGAAACCATATTATATTGAAAGCTCGATAACTATAACGAAATAAGTTAGCTAAAAACTATATTACATTTTGTTGAATGACATACTTTGTGTAAAAAAAAAATCCTTCCACCATCACGCCAGAGCTGGCACTGCGAGAGCAACAGTGCTCTCTCTGACAGTCCCGCTTTCCTCCCCCATCCCTTCCTATGTTCGCATGTGCACAACAGTCAAACACCACGTCACTGGCACTGTGAAGCGCACAGTTCCATACAAAGATTTTTGTATATTTTTCATAAATTAGAGGATGGCTACTGAAGTACTGACATTAAGCTTAAGGAATATATATTGTACTAAAAAAATAAAGAAAGAATGAAAGAAAAAAAGACTCATTATATTATATGTTATCGATAATATCAAGTGGAAATAGGGGGTTCTGCAGTTCCGAAGTGCCTATACACGAGCTGCCACTGTAAATATATATATATATATATATATATATTAGTATTTTGGTAGGATAAACGGCCATTTAGAATGGAAGTAGAAACTCCCTTCTGGAAGGTATTTTATTATACCTAAACACTACTATAGTGTAAGATTCTGGTACGAGATAAAGCCTTTCAATCAAGCTTCTTTCAAAAATCATCATACATATTAGCTTACATAAACTTATTTAAAGAAAAACCTCGTCAGTTTTGAACTTTGTTATGCTCTTAAAATCCATTACTAACACATTCAATTCATTTAACTAATCACACATTGATGTATCTCATATATTCAATCAAATTAATGAATTATGTCAAAATGCCACATTACCTTGTATGGGTGTAAGAGAGAAAGAGACACCTGAAAATTTCCTTTGCTCTTGCACAATGGTATGCAGATGACAGCTCGATAATTTTAGTCACAGATATCCATCCAGTTATATTATAGAGATCAATGGCCTGTATTTGGAGTCCTTAGGGCCTGTTCTGTGACTAGTAAGGATGTAAGATTGTAGTCAAATTATTAGACTAGTGACGAGGAAAGCACTAAATAGTGATAAATAAATAGATTTAATGATTTTAATGTGCGTCTAATTAGCATTTATATACCTATCTATAAAAGGGGAAAAAAATGAATTATGGCTGATAAAATGTTTTGACCCTATGGGTCCCAAAGATGTGAAAGATGGTTATGTTCTTTCAATATATCTTTAGTGGCTAGAGACATTAAATAAGATGAGAAAAATAAGTCTTAGTTGCTTCATCAAGCGGGTGAAGCTGTTAAAACTATATGGTTGACAAATAGCAAGTCTTTGGACGATGAAGTTGTATAATGAAGATTGCATGGAAATTATTAATGCTCACTTCTAGGCTTGAAAGAACTACATATTTGAACGTTATAAGCTAAGAAATATGTTTCAAGAGGTAGGAGAAAGTAAGGAGAATATCTAACAGGACTTAAAACACAAAGTGTAAACCGCAACTTGGGACGATTTCAAGAACACACTATCAACAATCGACCAGATGTATAAGAAAAATGCTTATCATCTAAATTACGTAGGTACTAGGTTTCTACTAAAGCAATGTGATAAGTTGACATTATAGACAGTTTCACAAATAGCCCGCACACTAAAACAATCAAAACAACAAGCTAGGACCATGGATTGTTCATCGCTTACACAAGTGAAGGAATCAGTCGCGGATGTTGCAACGAAAAAACTTGCTATCGTTGTGGCTCCACAAGTAATTTGGCCTGGCAGGAAGATTACCCTGCTAGAAACATGACTTGACAAAAATGCAATATAAAGGGCCATTATGCCAAGTATTGTAAAACTAAATATATTAATACGTGTGAGGAAGAAAATAAAGAAAGGAAAAATAAGGGTAAAATACATAACATAAAAAACATTGAAAGTAGTGAAGAAAAGTACGATATGCTTTCAAGACTAACGGGGAAGATAATGAGGATGGCACAATAACAATTAACCTTGGAGAGTCAAAACTAAACTTATGGTGGATTCAGATGCATCATGCAACATATATTATATTACATGGAAAATATTTAAAAAGAGGACAATAAAAGGTTGCTGTGAAACATCAGCTAAAGATAAATATTATGCGTATGGTACCTCTATACCATTATCTGTGTTAGTAAGTTTACTACATATTTGATGTTAGTTCCCAGACAAGGATACACCAAATCTTCAGGAAGTTTCACTGCATTCCTTGAGCCAGGTTGAGTCCATCAAGAGTGAGGTTCGTTAGTGTCAATGCGCAGTGATAAAATCACTTCCAAATGTGCAGTTGTTAAACGACTCACTTTAAACATGTTCATAATAAAGGAACCATTATAATCGTAATGAGTGGTCTGCGTAGCTCTTTGTGAGGTGGGAAAATGTAAAGAGGGCTTTGTGAAGCCGGCCGTGATGGATATTTGTGTCCTCTATCTAGTAAAACCATATTTAAAACTATTTTTAATGCCCCTTGATGGTACCTAGTGTTGAAGGAATCAAGCTCTCCCAAATAGCACAGCCATTTTAACATGGAAGCTATGAGTCTGGCGTATACCTTTTCTGTGCACTAGGCTCATAAAAACATTTACTTTAAAGCTGGTTTTACATTGTAGGAGGTGAGGGAATACGAATAGATAAAAGGGAAAAAGATGCCAGAAAGCTAGGAGTACTGAAATTCAAATAATCGTTGAATATTATTAGTAAAAGTGTTTCAGCGGACATGGTGGGAAAGAAGTATCCACTAGTGCTAAAAGAGACTGTTGGCAAAATATATTAACTCAATATTAAGCTGGGTATAGACTAGAGCGTGATTCTACTAACATGTGAATCTTGATGAGCACCAAGGCATTTAACATCAAGAATCAAAGAGAAACTACAATAATTTGTGGATATGACTACTAGCGTGATTCTACTAACATGTGAATCTTGATGAGCACCAAGGCATTTAACATCAAGAATCAAGGAGAAACTACAATAATTTGTGGATATGACTACTATAGTAAAGGTCAATGAACCATCAAAGTGGGTATCATCATTGTGTGAAGCTTAAAAACAATGTAAAATTGAGACTTTGTATACCTACACTAACAAAAATAGCGCCTAGTCTATGTAGTAATACTGGGTTTTAAAAATTGGACTTAAAATCTGCTTCTCACCAAGTTGAATTGAATGAAACGTCGAGATACAAAACTATTTTTACTACGCCTCTCGGCCTGTACAAGTATAAGAGACTATTTTTAAATCCTAAATTGTGCACCAGAAGGGTTTCAGAAAACCATGTAAAAAATACTTGAATCATGTGAAGAAGTTAAATTGTATATTGACGAGTTAATAGAACAAGTAAATCCCAAGAAAAGTCCTGTTAAGTTATCATAATTTAAATAGGGTAGTGTCAGTATTAGAAGAAATTGAAATTTCACTCAATTAAGAAAATTGTATTGGCCTATGGTCTCAACCAGAAGTTGATTTTAGAGGCCTTAGACTATATATAAGGGGTGTGCGACCGTTAACAAGCAATATTGAATCAGTGGAGACTTGGAGGGAATAACTTAGAAGCTCCCTGGGCTATATTTATAGCAAATTTTGCTATCAAGTGTGAACCACTTAGGAAATTGCTTTGGAAAGTCAATATCATTCAGTGGACTTTAGAAACAGAAAAGGCATTCAAAAATTGGAAATTAGAGCTGACAAAACAGATAACACTAGGATTCTTTCAGCCAGGGTGTAAGACCTCCACTATGGTCAATGCCAGCCCATAACGGCTTGATGCCATTCTTCTTATAACCAATGGGGAACTCAGGGAATAATAGAATTTGCGAGTCATTCCTTCAGCTGCGTCTGAAGAAAATACAGAAAAATTAAAAAATAGTCGTTTGGACTTGTATAGGCATGTGAGCGAGTCCATTATTATACATATGGTGGAGAGGTGAAATTAATCACAGATCATAAACCACTGATGTTACCTTTCTCGCCTCGGTCAAAGTATTGTCCAAGAGTTGAGAGATGGGTGATGAGGCTGCAAGGCTACAATTATTCAATAAAATATATTTTAGGGAAGAGCAACATTGCAGACATCAAGATTACCAAACAACGATAAACTAGAGATATCATTTGAACATGGAGACTTGCATGTAAGATGAGTCGTGGAGAAAGCAACTTCACAGGCTATCAGTCTTGAAGAAATACGAGAAGAATCATTAAAAGACCCCGATGTTAATACATTGTTAATTTGCATGCTTTCAGATAAATGGAGCATTAAGTACATGTATACAAATACCACCGACATTAAAGGATTATGTACTAAGTTTTACTAATGTAGCACACGCAGGTATTGTAAAAACTAAGTAAAGACCGCACTACAAAGACATGGTGGAATAACAAAATAAACAAGTGGGAAAATTCTGCAAACAGTGACATGGATGTCAGCTGTTTGGAACAGGGTGAAGAAAAAACCCTCTGTCTCAAACAGAGCTACTAGAGGGACCATTGAAATCAATTGCTATCGACTTTCTTGGTTCATTGAAGAATGAACGAAATGTATTTGAGGCGATTGATTAATACAGCAGATATTATGAAATGGTTTTTTTATGAAAAAGATTGCTTCGGGGTAAAAAATAGATGTTTTAAAGGACATATTCTACCACTTCGCATTACCAGAATCAATAACGGTGGACACTGGAATACAATTTATACGTGGGAAAATGCTGGAGTGTTGTTTAGAAAATAACATAGAACTCAGTCTTGTTACACCGAAGTTAGCCCAAGCCAATGGTGAAGTTGAACGACAAAACCGATCAATCATGAAACGTTTAAGGATAGCCGATGGTACAGGAAATAATCTTAAGGAAAAGTTAAATCATAACTGTTCGCCTACCGAACAACCTCCCACTTTGTTACAGGGGTCAGACCAGCTTCATTGATGTTACACTGAGAAATTAGAAACAAGATCCCAAGACTAGAATTTTCTAAACCAGAAAACACAGAGGTCCATAACAGGGATTTAGAGAACCAAATTAATGAGAAGGCTTAAGAAGATAGAACAAGAAAAGCCAAGCCTATAGGGATAGCATAGGGTGACACAGTTCTCATCAAACAAACCAAGCAGAATAGATTATATACCACATATAGACCTACACAATTTATCGTATTATCCAAGAAAGAAAACTTAGTGGTGACTCATTCTCCACAAGGTGATCGTTACCATAGGAATATTACAAAGCAACCAACACGAGTCATCAGAGAGTTTCGTGATGGAAGGTAAATTATGTTGATCGGTGTTTATAATATGGAAGGATTCTCATGATAAGCTCGTGCAGAATATCACTTAGTTCTCCATTGACATAAGATCCACACGAAATGCTGTAGTATACCTGAATGGATAAATTTCACATATATAATATTTAAAGTAATGTATGAAATGTGTGACTTTTGCGAGGAATATTGACATTATCAAAACCTATCGGAGAGGCAAAAGTATTGGATCGAGTAAATTGTATATTTTCGGAACAGGTAATATGTAATCTTAAGTTGGTATCACCGATAGTGGAAAACCTTAAACCAGCATCCATATCACGACGTAAGTACGGGTCTAATTTCTCTCATTCATAAGTATCTGACGGAATAAAGTTTTTCTACCTCCACAATATAATATTATTACGTGCATCAATGTTCGGTATGGAATTGGTCGTAGAAAGATTGATCATACCAATAAACAATTCCTCTTTACGACTCTCTTCTCCCAATAAGATGTGCGGTAAGTAGTTATCTTTCAGATTAGAACTCTGACCTGACAATTGTTAAGTCACATGTTTAATCGTATCAATTCATAGCATGTTTATTTATGCTTAGGAAAGCTAGCCATGTATTACAGACGAATACTGTATCATAGTCTTGATAGCTGATAAGTATACCTCTGAAGAAGTGGCAACTTGTGAATTTTTTTCTTGGAAGGGCACAAATTTGAAGATAAAAAATAACAATAAAAATATATACTTACCTGTTATTTACATTTTGTATAAAAAGTTCCTCCTCCATTCTACAGTAAAATTTGTTAAATTTATTTGGATCTTTGCTTCCGTTTGATTAACTGAAACATCGTATCCAAAAGTTCATTAATTGCATTTATTTAGTCACACTTAATTCATACAAACACAAGATAAATAAATTAAATAAAGTTTTTTTATGTTTTCCACTAGTAAAAAACTAAATTATAATTTTAAAAACTAGAAACCCACTAACCGCTGTTTGATCATTTTGCTCACCAAACCCACCCACTCTGAAAAAAGCTATATCTGGTGAAAACGGCTAATCTGGTAGCATTGGACTGAAACCAACACACCCTCGCTATACAAATAAGGGAACACGTTAGCATGTGCCCGTTTTAGTCTTGAGTACAGCGTTCTGCACGTAAATGCTCCTCCTCCTATTCCGACGTGAACTTGGGGAACATTCATTATCATGCTCCGATCGGGAAGATATTTCTGTTTGAAGGTTTTTGCTACGAAATTTTAAATGTCATAGTTTTAAAAAAATCTTCAAAAGTTTATTTTAATTTTAACATTTCCCTTGTTTATATAATTTAAATAATATTATAACACCTTATAGTTGTTTGTATGTACAACGTGGTGTTTGGGGAGGGGGAGGGGGGGAGGTCACGTGCCCTTATACTCTTTAGGACAAGCCACCATTGCTCTGAAGTACTGTATGAGTTCAGGAGAAGGTCTTAAATCATCAAAACTATCAAAGTATTCGGCATACCTCCTGGTTTTGTATACTCCTCTTAATTCGTACCCTTAATGAAATGTTCATCAAGATGGCTAATATCAAACTTTTTATTCCATGGTATTCCATAATGTAAAGCAGCCCTTTCAAAAACACTTCTAAAGTATCGAATCTTAAATGGCTCGACAAACCTGTTTATATCTTTTTTTGGTAAGAGGTCATCTAGGTAGTGTCTCGATATATATATGTTTTACTACAGAAGTAGATACATCCAATTACAAATTGAAATCACCTCAATTTATCGATTATGTCTTTTATCTTCACTCAATTTCTTGGTGTTAATCTTTGCACTATTGACTGCCTTAGCAATACCGGTGGCACCACTTGTAGCAGCGCCTCCCACAGAAACACTTAAAGCAGCTATCAGAGGCAGTATGGGTTAAAATCTTCCTTTCCTAGTGTTCTTCTTATTCGTACGACAACGGGCTGTACAAAGTTTATTGGTACGTCGTACACGATGTGGTTTTTCATGGTCCTCATACTTTGTCTTTTCAATAGTTCGACTCTCATTATGACTTTATCTTTCACTGTGTTAGCAACAGCCCACGCAGAAACTTTCTCACTCAGCTTTGAATAGGATCAAATAACTCTCTTCTTTGCTTTCTATTCAAGTTCACAATCAGCTATAGTTCATCCTGAAAGATCTTTAACTTGATAGTATGTGATATCGTTTTCTTTACAAACTTGGTTTAACGCATTAACACCTAGATCCCCTAGTTTAAGCCATTTTTCATACTTGCTACCAGGACCTCAATCAGGAACTATTTCATGATATTATTCAATATCCCACTACTTTTTTTTACCTCTCCACTTCATTACATATAATGAAGCTGTTGTATACACCTGGTTGTTACATACTCATAATAGTTATCGTGATACTTTTGAACATAAGCATACTTTACCTAGGTGTGATAACGACAGTGGCGTTGCGTCAGGGCAAACAAAGCAAGCACTGCTTGACTTTGATTGAAGATATGTAATTATTTTATTTAATGTTTGCAAAAATATTCTCCTGGTAATCATTTACATGTAATTCAAGAATCAGTGGGATTGAAAAAAAACCCTCCATGGCAGCGATCGTAACATGAATGAAAGACGTGCACTAGTCCATCTATTGTTGGTTGAAAGTCGGTATTTGTCCGACGTTCATACCATCGCTGTAGCTAGTGTAGTTCTTATTTGTGACGTCATAGATTTCTAAGGGGCTAGAAGGGGAAGAGCTGAGGATGTCAGGTAAAAATGCAAGTAGCCGAGCTATGACTTCTCTTGCCCGAAAGGTGACGACTAGAACCATAGTCACTACCCCTCTGTACCCCTTTCCAAACATAAGAGGGATGGTAAAGAATGAAAGGGTAAATTAATATTTTCAAGGTACTGACCCGTGCATACACATATTTAAGCCCAGTACAAACGACACAATTATTTCTGTACATAAAGTTGTACAAGAAGCTGCAGCCTGATGATGGGATCGTGTTAACACAAAATTTGTACCTGATCTCCTATGTACAACTTAGTGTATACAATTTCAAGAAATAGAACGCGTCCTATATTAGCCATTTTTCTTGTACAGCTTTCTAGTTGTAAATACGTAAACCTCATATTATAGACAGTTACATTTTTTTTAAAAAAGAGTGATTGTAAGAAAAACAGCTAAATGCTTGAAAATAAACAAATAATTATATTTGAAAGAGGTTAAACCCCAAATATAACGGTTTTAAAGAAATATTAAAAAATGGGGGAAATTTTTTTTAAATAATATTTAGGAAATTATTTACATTAAATACCAATATCTTCCAAATCCTTCAATCATCATTTTTCCATTAAAAGGGCAAAAACCCCTTCTTTTTTTTTCCAAATATTGTATTCAATCACAAGTGTCGTGAGAACAGTCACTTGCTTAAATTTGTATGCAATCCATGTGACCAAGATATTGTACAATTTCTTGCGCAACTTTTAGTACAAGAATTTGTGTTGTGTGTACCGGGCCTTATTGATTTGTGGAGTTTATAGTAGCAGGCGCTTTTGTTTTGATGTCTGTATCAGTGAAAGATAACAAACGAAAGTTTATTATTATATGTCTATAGTAAGTAATAGTACAATAATGTAAATCACAGAACCAAATGACGCCCAAAGCCACAACCATCATAAAAAAAACCATCCAAATAGATTCTTGGAGCATACAAATTTAAAATAATAATCCAGGACGTCTCCTTTTAAGCTGGGGTGCACCCCTTCCAAGCTTGCCTAAGAATTTTGGTCACGAGACGCTACTGGATAACGATCATGAATAAGGAAAGTCACTCGCTCAGAGACACGAAATGTTGTTACCAGAACCAATGGGTTGTATCATATGTAGATCCTCTAACTGTTGGAAAATGAGTGACCAAATAAGTTTGCTGGAGTAACCAAAAATATTAATGTTCAGGTATATGTACGTGTACGTCTCCTCCAAATCATTGTACTTACTTAAATAACATAATTTATATCAAGTCTTTATATTCATGAATGGAATGGGCTACTTCCCATTTTTTGACTACAACTCCTCTGAAGGAGGCAAATCCTGACGGTCTTAATTGTAGATAATGTTGACTGCGATAGCCAATATAAAATACTAGCCTATTTCAGTCATGGGAAGTACAGAGCAATAGACTGTTTATATATTTGTCAGACATACACACGAATACCCAAGCAGGTACTCATAAATAACGCTAACAATCTAATTTTTCCAAGATGGATGATACGAACTTGAGACATGTGCATGATGATCATGAACATTCAGACATGACGTTTCAGAAGGTTTAAGAAATGTTTTCTTTGTGCTGGAAAGTAAGCATAGTTTTTAATACAAAGCAAATATGTTGACATTAACGATGGATGGTACAGGAATGGGTTCAATACCCTTATTATATCTGATTAGAGTACACATAGTTTCGTTTTAAGATGCAACATTATGTCACCCATATCAAAATTTGGTCATGGGCTCTACAAATATAAGGCAGTTGAGAAGACAGAATTGAATCTTATACCAACCACTCAAATAAATTTCTATGTTGGATCTCGTCATATCTTCAATATTGGTAGACCTTTCGGAACGTGTATTGACTGTAACGAGGCTTACGACGATATGTGGAATAGTATGCAATGTAACTCTCAACAATATTATGGATACAATCTATATTCGAGTAGCTGTTCTGATTGAGAATATAAAGAAGGGTCGAAGCATGACTGCAAACTTTGAAAGAATTAGCAGAAATGGAATGAAAGATGTTTGGAAGATTCATTAACAACTGGAGAATCGTCTCAGTAGTCCTAAAGGTTACAAATTATTTAAATTATTTAAGTCTTGATATAGGGGATTTGTAAACAACGTCTGTTGCTCACCACCAAACTCTTCACACAGACTTGTACGATATATATAGTAATGGACATATTATCCACCAGATTAATGTACAACGATTGGTATAAAGATGCTAATGGATTGGTCTTACGCACTAATGGGGAACCATCACATACTTCCAATGCTACATCTAAAGTTTAAGTTGATGTGATTACTGGCACAGATTTTATCTATATCTAATTTTATTCTAAAACTCTCAGAAGGTATTCAAAGTATTGAAAGAATGAAATGAGTCCACAATGATGTAACAATGGGCCTCTTATTCTAGAATAATTAATCCTACCTCATTTATTTTAGCAACTTCGTTATTGTGGGGATACAGGATAGCTGTGTTAGAAAATTTCAAAATATAATTTAGACTCAGCCGTGTGTCAATATTTCCTCTGGAATTTTTATGTTATTTTTATTCAAACTACTTTCCTCGGGGGCGTTGTTAGCTAACGCCTGGTTTCGTGTCTACTGCATGTACATTGGTGTATAACTCAAGAGGTGACCTGGCGGTCTAGGGGTAAGGTGTCAGACTTCTATGCTGGCGGCCGGGGTTCAATCCCTGGTCCCGACATAAATTTATCTGAATACCAAACCCTTCCTTCACCTCTGACAATACATCTTGTGAATGTGGGGAATGCCAGGCCTCCACCGTGGTTCGGATTCCACGTTAAACTGTAGGTCCTCCATTTCATCTCACACTCACCCTACCATTACACATTAGCGTAAGTGCGTATAACCCGAACGGGTAGTAAGACGTGGTGCTAATAATAATAATAATATAACTCAAGAATTTTAAACTCCTTCCACAGCTGAGAGTATTTAGTGTTTATCTGAACGATTGCTGTCCTATAAGCATGTGGAATAACTAGTAGACATTATCTGAAGTCACTTCCCAACAATAAAACTTTTCCCTCAAATGAGAAATAATTTTTCGTTTTATTCTGTATTAATTTATTGACTGTATCTAATGTGTGGCTTGGATACATGGTCGACTCGTTCCATATAAAAAGTTTGACTTATCTAATGATGGTTTCATCATTCGATGTTACAATTATGCTAGAGATAGATGTCTTTGCTAAAGGTGCTGGTAGTTTGTAGAGCAAGTGATAGGTAAAGTATGCCCACCTTTAAGAAGGTTAGCTGATATCCAGATAAAAGCCACGGGAAGGACAACGTTTCCCTTTCCTCTAATGACGCTTAAAAAGATTTTATATGAGTGAGTTTTACCTCTCACAGTGGGACTATTCTAAATGAAACAATTAGAAGAGAAAATAAAATGCCAAATGGCATTCATCACAATATCGAAGGCAAGTTTTGATCCAGTATTCAAAAATGTATTATGTTACTACTCTTTGGGCTGCAGTTAATCTATAGTATGATTTTGGTAGGAAGAACAGTATAAGTTAGTTACTAAAGTTACTAAAACAATTTTAATGGATTCATACATAGAGTTATGTTATCTGCAGCTGTCACTTTTGATAGATATTATCAATATCTGTAAAATAACACAAGTAATATAAATAAATGTTGTCAATATCAACCGCAAAAAAATATGTTTGAATTCTCTCTACTCTTCTTCTGACCAAAATCAGGGTATAGCTATCAAGGAACCCATAAAAATGACTTCCACATTCAATAATAGAAAACAACATTACTCACTTGATGACAGAGCATATTTAAAAAGAAAATCAATATCATTTGATTATAATAGAAAATAATTATAAAGTCGATGTGTTAACCGGTGTTTGTATGACAAAGTTACATACAAAGACCAACTCTCTCTCTCTATATATATATATATATATATATATATATAATATTTTTATGACATCTATGAATAACTGAACTTATAATATTAATTTTAGAGTATGAAGTGAAAAGTTAGAAAATCACTTAATGCGCTCGGACTCAAAAAAACTAATGTTTTAAGCATGAGCCATACTGGCGCTGGGGATATTTCATTCGGGGAAAGAGATCTACTTTGAACTATAAACATATTGAGACGTATATGTAGCAGTTAGTCACCCTACAACATCAAAGGACATCGAGAATATTTTGACTTTCTATACAACATCAAAGGAAGTTGTGCTGCCACTACTTGTGTGTCAACTTGTTACTTTGTGGCTAAATTATGATTTTATTTCCTTACTATAAAGTGATAAATATCCAAATGCAATTTTGAGTTATTTTGTTTTGGCAAATGAATGCAAATTGGTAACTCATCACATAGTTGATCATTAGCCAAATTGTTAGCAACTATTAGGAAAGAATGTGTATAAAATAAGCTTATTAGGTGATATATGTTTTGAAAAATTATTAAAATAATATGATTTGGTTTTAGTTTGGGTTATGTTTTGATTTGAGTAAATATTAACTAAATAACTAATTAATTGACTAATAAACGCTTTAAGCTACAAATAAATAATTAATAGCTAGGGATATAAAAATATCATGAGACTTGTTGGAGAATGCTCTCAAGCAATTGAGTTAGTTCTCAGAGCTATGGTTGTTATGCGTATCCCCTCCTGCACGACCCAATTATGTTCTTCCCATCTTGTTCCTCGCCTTCCCTTTTCTCTGGGTTTAAGCGTATATAATGCCTGTATGTCGTCATTACCGACACTCTTGGGTTTGACTCTGGGTAGACGAGTACGTAGCCTTGGCTAAACGTATTTCAAATTTAAGGAAAATTTAAACGTTTCGGCTTAGATTATATGTAATATGTAACTTTTTCAAAATTCTTCTTTCAGCGTATTAGTTTTCTTTTTTGTAATGTAATATACTCTTGTAGCGAAGATTGAATTTAAATTTGATTATGGTTAATGCTATGAGATTTTTCAGAGACTATTATATTCGACACAGAAATTATGACTGAGATCGATATATATCGAAAATTTAATATTGCTATACGAATTATTTTTGGGTGGGAAGATAGATAGAAAAAATATTCTGTAGTTAGATCCGATAGTTCATTTTGTTTAATATTGTCTTTTTTTGTGAATCTCTACCTATATTTATCTATTCTGCCAGGTATAAACTTAATATTGAAATAGCATTGCGAGTAATCTAGTTTTTCCTTTATTATTTATTCATTGAGGATGTTTTGTCTTCTTGAATATAAATTAATTAAGTCTATTTTTGGTAATGACTAATGATAAATGCAACAATATATTTTACTCTTATTAAGAATCCTTTCGGATTCATATTCTATTTGTATATATTTGCGATACTTTGAAATATCCTCATAATTGTGTAAATAGAGTTGTGTTCTTGGAGAAAAGGAGTATAATTATTTTGAACTGCATAATATTATTTTGTGAGTAGGTTACATGAGAAACTTGGACTTATTAAATTTATAAAGTAAATTTACTAATGTTAAGGAAGATAGTAATTTTGAAATGATCTTTTATATTAACCTTTAATACACATAGTTAGCTTTCAATATATTCTCAAAATACATCTATCGTATTTTTTATACCATCATATATGGTTTTATCTCTTTTGATGTATATATATATATTTGATTTCTTGTCTTTTTCCTTATGTTATGTTAAATTGATTTCACGTCTTAAGAATACCCTTAGGTTAGTTATTTATTTAATAATTTATTTAGGAATGTATTTATTTATTTATTTATGTTGGAGTTGCTATGACCTTGAAACTGTGAACAAGTACAAGAGGTCATTGACACTGTTAATATTTGGTGACAGTTTGACGGCTCGACAAGTCAAAACTCATATCTACATGTAAGGGGGACAGAAAGGTCTTTCGTGAATAAAACACGATATGACAAAACATATATTTATTAAACATTAAAGGTTTAAAAGACATCATACATAATATATATTGTACACTTTTAAATGAATGCCTCATATATTCGTTCATACGCTTTTCTACAGTGTCTCTTAGATGCGTTAGTGAAATTGTTTTAGTTCACAATCCAGCATGTAATAGTCCAGACCGACAACTTGACGTGTATAGTAGGTAGCACTGATAAGGTCCAGGTTTTTGATGTGCGTTTCCACAGTAGGTTGTTCGAGATCAATGACATCCGCTGATTCTGTTAGCGTGTCGCATACATACAGGACGAGTGTGTCGATAAAATCGTTGCAATAGCGTGCGACGGGTGTCACCAAATGTCCCGTCAGTTGAGGGCAACTTCGATGAGGTCCCACAAATCACAAAGACGCGCCCAGCTAGGTGCTAGATAGGTGACCCGTTTGAGGCCGGAGTCATGATTCTCACTGATAACAACCATAAGGTCACCGCACATGCGTCTCAGAGAGCTTTCATGATTAGTCAGACTAATCTTCTGAGGAGGTTGCGTGTTGCTAATTTTTATTTAATATTACCGACTTGTAGCTGCCCAGTTCTTGACACTCTGTATGGTTAAACACCGCACAGTTCCCTCCAAATTTTTCTAGCTGGATATAAAGCGTAAAATTGTTCTTGACAATCATGCTGACGATGACTCACTTGGCGTCGAATTCGTCCAGCGGGAACAAAGTGTTGAAAATACTGGTGATGGCGAGCAGCTTCACCGGCTTTGCTTTGCGGGCGCAAGAGTCTAGACCTTCCATGATGTTGGTTCGCTTCGACGACTGTCACGGTTATGGTCGGCACGCAGCCGGGACGCCCCTTTTATAGGTGCACGCTGATTGGATACAACATCTCGAAGGGCGGCAGGACCCTACAGTCTTGAAAAATGCGTGGTAATATCTCACCACCTAAGCGTCGTTGCCTGTATGATTGGTGGGCGAGAATAGGTTGGGAAAGTTTTCGTCGGAATGTTCTGGGCGCGATAGAGAAGGTAAATGAGATAGTAATGACCTCAAACGTTCAAGGCAATGCTTTGAAGTTCTAGCGTGCTAGGGTAGTGTTTTTGCGTATAAATGCCAGATGTGACTTTATACGGGGTGAAATACCATAACTGTCAAAATAATCTCCCACGCCGTTATTGTCTATAAATATGGCGAAATTATGCGTCCCAGGCTTGGTGTGTGTATCAGTGTTAATGACTATAGCGGCAGGTCGATTCGAGCGGGTAGTTGAAAAGCATGGAAAACACCCAACCGTACAGAACGGAAGAGCGGTTTTGTTTTCAGCGCACGTCTTATGGTGTGCGTGTCCATCTTCAATCATCCATTCTCAAAGTCCCAAAACGATGGAGGCTGAACAGAAATTCCACACAGAGCTATGTGCCATGCACATGATGCGGCGCGATTTAAGTGTTTTCAAAGACAAATAACATCTGTCATACAGATCCACGATGGGTGTACCCGTGTATTTGACTATAAACTTTTTCTTTTCTGCCCCCTAGAAGTAGACGGTTTCTGCACGCGTTGTGGCACGGGAGATGAGGGATTCGAAAAGGCTGTAATCCACATCACCGCTAACCTAGGGAATACCGTGCCGTTTGTTGACGATATAGTCAGCCTGCTTTTTAACGGCAGCTGAAAGTTCCTCGATAGAGTATGAGGGTTTTAAAAACCAATATTGAAGTAATGTACCGCATACAGATAAAACACACAGTTACTTAACGATAAACTGTTTGCTAATGTCTATGAAGCTCTGGAAATACACAATGACGTCTATGATTTAAATTACACTGTAAACGGGGGAAAGCCGTTTACATTAACTCCCTTAATCGGTTACGATGTTTCTGTCCTTGTCAATGGTGATATCGTTGGCAAACTCACAGTATACGATACAGTTGATGGTTTCGGTGAGAGCTCTGGTGAAGCTCACTTCGATGCTCAGAGAGCCATGCCTCGTCAAATTCCAATGCGATATCATGCGGGTGGACAGATTTGGTGTGAGATATAAAGCCATGAGATGATATCCCTTAGGGAAGGCTTCCCGTGTAATTTCGCTACCTTCGTTCATGAAATGGATACCCGTTCCAGAAAACAGTGTGTGGTAAGACATGATGTAGTTGCCGTTTGAAAAATTGGGATGTAGCAGTTTCTACGGAACTTTTTCCCCGTCCACGTACAGCAAGAAATGGTTCATGCCATAGGTTTGGAAGCTAAACGGGTTCTTGTTAGCGTCTCGGTTGAACGCCGCGTTTGATACAATTCCCACGATGCATCGTTTGGACAACTATCCGGTGAATACGTTGTCCAGTGATTTCCATTAAACATCCGTAGGAGTAGTGAGTGTTTTTACTTCCACGAGGGTGATAGGATACTTTGCGGGACTGACGTTTAATGCTTTGGCATGTGGCAAACGTTCAGAAGGTGCTACTTTGATACGTCGCACTAGAAGTCCGTCTTCAGCGATGTGAACCTTAAAGTGAGGGAGTTCAGAGACGGCCATAAGACTAAACCCGTCTATGGAACGGACCGACTTGACTCTGAGTTCGGTGCCGTTCAAAAGGTATTTATTTTGGTTAAACACCTCACCGTGTAGATACCCCAAAAGATCCACCGTCTTACTTTTTGCGGTGAGACTGCGACGTGCCTCAAATCCCTTGTTGCCGGCGTTAGTAGCCTCAAAGATTCCGGGGCTGTCTGCGAACCACAGACAACAATTTAAATGTATGCTTTTGGCTTCACTGTTGTAATTGAGCAACGTCTCAATGTACGCTCTATAAGAATACGTGTTGCTGGGCGTTGAGACTAGTTTTTGGTTTAACATCACCTCCACCTGTGTGAATAGCGAATGCAACCAGTTGTTGAAGGCGGCGATTTGATCTACCTTTATGAAAGCTCCCCCGTTAGGTTTCATGTTGGCCGCCCTGAGATAGAGCATAGTCTGGGAAAGATCGATATAAAACTAACCTTGTCTGGTAACGGTAAATTCGATGGGTGAATCATCGGTGAGGGAAGAGACATGTTTGTACTGGAGCCATTGCCCACTTTCAAGACTTGATTGCGTGGGTGGGAAGAAAAAGAGATCGAGTTCACTGCTGGCACATTTGCAGGACTGAGGGTGTAGAAACGACATTTCAACTAAAATATCTACCGCTTATTTCTGGATCCTTTTACGTCAGGAAACGACAGAAGACTGACGTCGGTGTTTCTTACGACGCTCTTTATAGCCTGCGCCAGTCATCAGTGTGTCGATCTACTGCTCCGCCTTGCGTATCAGCTTAGTTCCAGCCTCACCGACATGGTGCTGTAGCACCTCTTTGAAAGGACAACGCTGATTGGCGAAGTCGGAGAGCACGTAGATACCTGTATGAAACACATGTTTTCCAATAGCTTTAGTGCCGCTTCTCAGCAACAGTACGACGCTTTTGAAAAGGCCACTGAAAAAACTTCTTAGCGCATGCCCTCCTTGATAGGGAACACCGTGGTAGATCTAAGATATACCTGTTCAAGCCTGGTTGACGTAATATCTTTAGTGGGGACAGTTCATGTTGAGCAGGGTTGAAAATGAAGTTTCACGCACACTTTTACAAACTCGAATGGTAAAGGTTCACCAGTGTCTGATATTATATTGATTTCTAGTCTTTCAATTTCCCTTCTAAGTGCAGGCATGTAGTGCAATGGATCATAGCTAACTGTCTTATGTATACCATAGAGATAGCTTATATTGTTGATACTGACGATACGTAAAAGTGGTGCCACAATGTCACCCACGGGCTGAGGATCGACGATGTGCGTGTAGATGTACATTTGCGAGGGACGGTAGCGAACGGTGACTTTGGGACTTTGATCAGATTAGTCAGAGGACCAAAACAGAGCTGTGAACTTATTTGGATTGATAAAGTCAGCAGCTATATATTTGGTTAAGAAGAAACAATGTCCACTTTTTTGGGGGTTTTGAATACAACTCCGGAATCCCCTTTAAATGCCTCTACTTTGTTAAGAGATTTGATCAATTCATGGATAGTGTTGTAATTACCAGGAAGGATATGATCCTTGAATATTTATTCCACGCCGTTAGCGTCCACCCAATTGTACCATACAATAATTTGGCCCCCGGGTATGGTGGTGAAAGAATACGGATATTGAAATTCGGCCAAAGCTACTTCCCACCGGCCTTCCAGTGTAGGACGGTAAGGTAGTTGCGTGGTAAAATTTGCGAGGGTATTTTGCGGGAAATATCCCATAGAGCTGTAGCTCGGAAAAGTGATGTAAAACGGGTCTTTTATGGTAGGGCGCTGACGTAACTGGCAGGAATCCACGAATTAAACTTGGCGTGGTAACCTTTCCACTGCACATACACTTTTTTTCTGACGCCTTTATCCTTAGTACGTAGTATTTTATAAACTTTAAATGTTTCGGCAAGAAGTACGCGTTGCAATTCGGGTTCGTAAAACGTTCCCTCTACCTCCTCGACATCAAGATCGGTCAGCTTGTAGACAACAGGTTGTCACAACATGACACTGCTGACTTTAAAATTTCTTCGCTCCAATAGCTTTCGTAGACTTTTTCAAACATCATTTTGTATTTACTCTTACACACCGTGTCGCCGACTTTTTTTTGCTCACTATCCGAATTTGGATGCCGTTTGCCGTACATATTATCTCTGACTTGAATCCCATTGTATTCTGAAACGTCGGAAGGCACCATCTTGATGCTAGAATGTTTTGCACCGTTGTAAGCGTCGACTAGATCTTGGAGTACGTCCACATACCGATACTTACTATTTTTGGTAAAGTAGCGCCACATGTGCCCTTTCAGAGTTCTATTGAATCGTTCAACGATACTTGCTTTCACGTCCGGATTATGAGTGGTGTAGTAATGCACGCCTTCTTGCTTGAGAAATTTCCGGACTAGACGTGCCGTGAACTCTATACCCGTGTCCATCTTAAACTTAGAGGTTTATGGCCGCTTTGTTTGAAAATGTCCCGAAAAGCGTCTCTCATGACACTCCCCATCTTGGATGGAAGTGTCCTTGCCCAGGCCATCTTGCTAAACACGTCGATGACGGTGAGCAAGTACACTGCACCGTCATTGTATTCTCCGAGAGTTCACATATCGTTGAGATCTGCTTGCCAGTGATCGTCAATGTTTGACAACACGTAATTGTTGCGTGGAAACTTTTTTTTATCACCGGTTTATGTAGGGTATAAGTTTCCTGCGCACGAAACCATTCTCGTAATTTTTCGGGACCTTTTTTGGACGCCTTTATGAGTAACGCCACCCCTATAAACCCTGCAGGATGAGAATAGTCGTAGTAGATGTCGTCTAAACGGGCCGTTAATCTCAAAATGGCAGCCACCTGTTTTCTTCCACCCTTTTCAGTTTCTTCTTCTTAGGGCTTTGCGACGGTGTAAGTTGTTGGGGTATGGGCGTCGGCTCTCTAATCGGTGCCAAACTTTTCAGATTTACCATAAATTCTTTAGGAACATTATTTTTTTTAAGTGCCGTGAGAAACTTTCGCCACCCAGACGGCCCACTGTGTCTTTTTGCTCTTACCCAATCGTTAGCTAAATCCACAATATTGGATCCATGGAGAGGGATATCATGAATACTCATTTCCCCATTTGAGTCCCAAGAGATGCCGCCTCGGGAAATAATATATTCTAGTAAACGTTCAGCTTTTTTGCGTGCCTGTACTGGTACAGTATTGAGTATAGCAGGGTTGGGAATTACAGACACTTCAGTGGTGGTCGTGGTGGTGGTAGTTGTTGACTAATGTGCAAATAGCGCTGTAAAAATGGTTGCTATAAAGTCCATTTATACATGTCAAATTTTGAAGTGAAGGATTTTTTCCATTGCCTTGTCCAGCTCAGAGACCACTAGATTTGTTGCCGATGTCACTTGTTGGTGGTGTTGCTCGTAACGGTGTAACGTTTCCGAGGACACCAATATCTTTTTCATGTGCTCCATTATATTCTTGTTGACTAAGCAACCGAGGACACTGCTGATTAAAGGGGCTAAAAGTAAGGGCAAGAACGCTCCTCCTGTCTGAACGAGTAGTCGTCTCTTCTTCTTCCAGCACTCTTCTCTATGAAAAGCTTGCGCAACACCTGATTGTGAGCACGTAACTTGGTCTTATGCGCATTTTTCAACGGCACCCGCCCTTTTAAAGTGTTGTAGGCACACCAGCTAACAGGGTCAATCAGTTTCTTTTTGGCCGTTTTCAGCAAAGCGACAAGTTAATGCGGGTTCATGCGATGCATCGCACTTAGCAGAGGGGCTTGCATCAGTACTTTGGGATTCATTCTTATGAAATGAACTGTAATCGGAAAATGTCGGTGTTTTTATAGTTTTGCGTGGTAGGTACACGCAGCAACTGACATGTGTGCTGGTTCTATATCTGAACCATTCCGGTGTACCTTGTTTGAGATCCAACATTATATACCCGTGGGGAGTACTTGTAGCAGCAGCGTAAGCCTCTTGTAATACACGGGGTTTTCAGGACCGACTTGACGTGCGAAGTGTTGAATCTGAGCATTATCCTTTGGATTTTTAAAAAGAACGATATAATGTGCGTTTAAGGAAATGTCTCTTCGGCCCTTGCCCTGGTGGAATATATTTTGTGTATTGTACTTGACGCTAATATTTTGATGGTGGCAACCTTTTTGGTGAAAAGATCGACGACCACTTCGTTGGCTTCACGCATCAGGTCGTCCAGGATAATCAGCTGTGGAGAGTCATTACAGGTGTCATCCATTTCCGGCAAACCCTTTCAGAATAAGATTCGGGGACTTGACCCGTTTTGTTCATATCCCGGTTGCCCTAAAGCATAATATTAGGTGATTTTATCAAATTTAAAGTCACACATTGTGTCAAAGTGATGGATAAAGTTGGCTACAAAATGTGACTTTCCACAGCCGGAAGGGTCGCTGATGATGGCCGAAAATTAATGTTTCAACTTGTCCATATAGATTGAGACTGAGCTTATAAGCTAAATGAACTTGTATTTATAGAATAGGAGTGAGAGAGGTGTAGACGTTATAACACAAACATAACAGTTTTTATAATATTTATTCACCAACTAAAATAGCACATACCGTGAAAAGTATATAATGAATATTTATTTAAAAATATATCTCACACCGTGAAAAATATACATTGAATATTTATTTACAAATATAGCTCACGCCATGAAAAGTACAATTGGAATATTTGTTTGCACACAAATAAAAGTTTATACAAATATATCTCACACCATCAAAAGTTTACTTGGAATATTTATTTACACACAAAAGTTTATACAAATATATCACACACCATAAAAGGTGTACTTGGAATATTTATTTAAACATAATTAAAAGTTTTAGAAATTTGGCTCACGCTACGTAAAGTATACTTTGAATATTTATTTAAAAAAATAGTTATTGAATATATGATACACCTTGAAGTAAATTATACACGTTTAGGTGTAGATGATACAATAATCAATTTCTTGAGCTCATAGCTGGAATAGTGGCCTCGGTATTAATTTAAAAAATTTAGTTTAGAGAGTATTTGAATGTATGTTCACAACCAGATGGTTTCAATTTAAATATGTACAAGGAAAAAAAATTATTAAAAAATCTAATATATACAAACAAATAATTATATTTACTAGAAATAATCAGGTAGGTGAAGGATTGTACTGGCGGATAAGAAAATATAAAACAATTATCCCGGGTACATAAAATAAATCAATAAAAATTATACGCGTTTTCATGCAGAAAAAAAAATAAAAATATCAAATATTTGAAAAATGGTATGTCAATGGAACTGTCTAGAGTGAAAGAAAGAAAAGTTGATTGTTTAACCCATCTAAATGATCACCTTTTAGTCGTGGCGAGCTTGTTTACAAGGAATCTGATACCTAAACAACAACATATTATAATCATCGGTTATCACCGGTTAGGTGTACACGGGCCGGTAGACTTTAATCTGCGAAACGGTACATACAATCGCAAGACCATTTCTTACAATTTTGTGCGGTATCTGTATGTATCTTTCCGCGGCCTGTTTGGTGACCATCGCTTTCAAAACGTCAAAATTAACTTCGTTCCGATTGCCGTGGTTTATGGTGATCCCGCGAACCTTGCACACCTTTTTTTTTTTTGCAGGATCACCACCAACACAAACTCGGTACCCGTAATTCTTGGGGCCGTCGGATACAAAGGTGCTAATGTAGCTTCCCGGACCTTAATCTTGAAGTTGATCAGTGAGGTCACCTAAAAAGTTTCCGGTCGGTGGACTCAAATCGCCGGGGCGTTCCGTGAATAGAACGCAATTTGTATCATGATACAATACGCTGTCCCCCAATTTTTCAAGGATGTTGTATAAGTGCAACCTAGCCATAGCAGTCGTGTAGCATGCTACCACCACACTCGTGTTAGGGTTAGGGCGCAACGCGTCACGCGCATCCTTGTAATTGAGGAACCTCATCATTTACATCAATTACTCTGTCCACGGTGATGTACGGATCCGTCTGGTAATAGTGGATGCCCTGATAGTCGTTAACAACGTCTACATGTGGTAAATCGGGTCTTTGCCCAAACTTTCTCCATAGCTAATTTAAAAAGAGCTTAGCCAGAGTGCGAAGACCAGGGGTTTTACAAACAGAGCCGAAATCAAGTTTACCCCTTCCCTTTCCTTATAATTTTGAATGTAAGCTAACGTCTCATCTTGTGAGGTACACCAATCTGGCCATCCACTGGCTTCTTGTTTGATTTTCAAAAAAGTATCAATGTACCCGTGAAACAGTCTACCAGAACGTGTCTGACGATCGTAAACAGAAACATTGTACTCCCACACTTCGTGTACTGCTTTAACGGTGTAGCCTTTCTCAGCGGCTTTCCAGATCTCGTCAATCACACAGATGCCTGTCAACCAGCTATATTTTTGTCATTTTGCTGACACGTGCCTTGGTTTTTCTGCCCCCCTCCCACTCGCATTTCCTGCACAAGATGAACTTTAGCTTGTCGTGCATCCGTGTAGGCAATACGGGCATGAATAAATCCCACGGAGGCGTCACGGTAACTTCGGTTATTCCTTCTACTCCGTCTATAGACGGACAATTTGGTTCCAAGTGAATTTTGGGGTGGCCGATGAGATATTTTTTCTGCTTGCAAACGTAATGATACAATGAACACATACCCAAGTACTTGATATTCTCTCCACAAGAAAGTCCTTATTCGTGGAAGAGCTTGATACAATTTGTACGCCTGCCAAAGAATGCGTCCCTGGGACAGAGGGGTTACTTGCTGTACACCTCGTGCTAGAGTTCAAATTGTTTCAAGCCCTTGCCTATGCGTTTCATAGCATTAAATGTTCACTTCCACATCTCTATGACTATGTACCATTTTTCAAAGATTTTTAGCTATTTTTTCTGCATGAAAACACGCATATTTTTTATGCGCCCAGGATACTTTTTTATCCGCCAGTACAATCCTTCTCCTACCTGATTATTAGTTGTTTGTATATATATTTTAAATTGAAACCATCCGACTGTGTACATATATTCAAATATACTTTAAACTAGACTTGGTAAATTAATACCACGGCCAATATTCCCACTACGAACTCAAGAAATTGATTACTGTTTCCTCTACTCCTAATCATGTATAATTTACTTCAATGTGTAAGATATATTCTATAATTATTATTTTTGTAAATAAATATTCCAAGTATACTTTTCACGGCGTGAGCCAAATTTCTAAAACTTTTATTTGTTTGTTAATAAATATTTCTACTATACTTTTCGTGGTACGAGATACATTTGTAAAAAAACTTTCAGTACTAATAATTATATCGCTTTTAGCAGGAGAGACCAGAAATGTATATTTGTTGATGTGCCAAAGGTCCCAGGGTTTTAATCCTATGTCAATCTGGAGTATATTTGCTTTGGCTATTTGAATCTAAATGGAACGCTGAAACACAACCAGGTTCTTTGGCTTAGGGGCACTCAGAGGTCTATGACCCGTTGCTTCAAAGGACTCGGGTTTCATGACTTCCACAAGGGGGGGAGGGGTCGTTGGCACTCTCTTTCAACATCGACATACAACTTTCCACGTAGGGGCATCTGACCCCCACAACTTAAATGGCTCAACAATGCCACACCACGTCCATGACCCATGGGTTTTGGCGAGGAGGGAGGAAAAAGAGAAAGGTAGTAGAAGAGGGGTATGACGATATGCGGGGAAGTGGAAGGAGGGTATTCTCGCATTCAATGGTACTCTGCCGGTGGGAAAGGTCATATTGTCGCGGACTGCACGTTCCCTTGCGAGTACGGTTGGTGAAGGAAGGGTCTTACGCGCTCTGGCCTAATCGACTGTACAGCGGTCACACTCTATGCTCTGCTCCCGACAGAGAGGATGCTCACTAGCGATACCACCCAGCGCTGTGGACCGCATACCAATCCTACCCAGACATAAAAACCAATGAATAAAAAAAACCTTTGATCACAAATAAAAAAATCAAAGAGTATACATAAATAACCAAAGAGCACAAATAAAAAAGCAATGAGCATACATAAATAACCAATGAGCAGACAAAATAATCAATGAGCATAAATAAAAAACCAGTTTGGACAAGATTAAACAAGTTTGGAACATTGTAAAGTGGGTCAGGAGGAGGGGCTAGGGTGTCAGAAGAGTGGGAGGGGGAAACAACAGCCAATCAGAGAGCGAGGGGCGTGGTCACGTGACCAGTTCTAAGCCAATAGGAAAAGTGTGCTGGTACGCCACCCCAGCTATTAACCGGTCATGTGAAACTAAAATCATTAGAGATATTACAAGATAATAATGTAAGTCGTTGGACTATTGTTTTGGTGTGGAGGGAGTTTCCAGATAGAAATTATTTATCTTTTTGCTAAATTCTTTTAAAAAATTCATCAAAAGTTTCATTGTGAGGAGAGAAGGTCTGTACTAATGGAAAAACACTTGACTCCCCGAGTTAGATTTTAGCCTTTTCAAACGTTCATTGAAAAATTCCTTTCAGATGATTTATACAAACCAAACCAAATCAAACAATGTAAAACTCAACAAATTTGCAATAATTTTTACTAAAGAATTTATTAAATAATCACAAAGTAGGTAGGTTTATATAAAATCACTGTAAATATACAAACATGTCAAAATATGTCAAAATATATAAAATGAAAACCAAATAATATTTTATTTCCATTTTATATATTATATTAACGCTAATATCGTGGGCTTGCTGGAAAAACTAAGTCATTTTTCCATTTTTTTAGATTTTGGTACCATTATAAAGGTAAATAATTGCTCTTCATTTTGAAACAACTTACTAAGTCATTTGTTGTTATTTGAACTAACAATGAAATATTCTGTTATTCTCACCAAGTCAACAGAAACAATTAACTGTCAAGAAAATCTCACTAAGTCATGTCAACTGAATTAGTGAATTTTCCATAGCATTGTTTTGGTTTGTAATTTAAAAGATGATAAAAGAAATCTTACTAACTACACAGTTGGTTAGTTAAATCTATCCTGTTAACAACTTGCTCATTCGACATTATCAATGACAACAATAATTAGGAAATAGTATTTTCTTGTTTTTTAGGCTATTTTGTTTGTTTTATTTTTCACATGTATAGTTTAACCATCTATGAATCGGCTTCCCCTAATAATGCATACTGCTATGCATGGACATAACTAGATGGAAAAAGAGGAATCTCAGAGATAGGTTCATGCTTGCTACAGTGGATGAATCAATTTCCCTCTAATTTGAAAGAATTATCACTGTTCTTTGATACATGTGGCGGCCAAAATCGCTACAAATATATATATGCCTTTATGCTATATATTGTACAGAACACACATATAGGCATAATTAACCATACATTTATGGTATGTGGCCACTCATATATGGAGGTGGTCAGGTGGACTCAGTTCATAATGCAATAAAAAATTCCAAAAAGTCTGTTCCAGTATATTCACCTCTTAATTGTCTGACAATTTTTAGAACAGCGAGATCAATGCGGAACAGAAACAAAATGAGTTGACCTAATCAAGTCAAGGAATTGAAATTCACCGTTTTTTTTATATAAAGAACCTGGCATCAAAGAATGTTAGGAATACTACTGTTGATAGTGTTGGTAATAAAGTTTGTTGGTTAAAGATAAAGCTTTCGTTTCTCAAAATACTCCCCAAATATAATAAAATACAGGTATGAATATTTTGAACAATATCAGAAAATTGATGTAGGGAAATTTTGCATAAATCAACTAGATAGTGAATGCAATGTGCAAAATCTTTATAAAAAACTTCATATAAGCAAGGAGAAGAAACAAGACCTATTCTTTGTGCCGAAAGAAAGTTATTCCAGAAATATACCATGCTTGGTATAGTTCAACCCCAGATTTCAATATGTATGAGAGGGTCCCAGAATCAGAGATTCTAGATTCTAAAATGAAAATGCTTGGATAAGTTTAGACTTTAAACATGCAATTTGTAACCTCACTCATTGTTTCCGGATTTTCAATGTAATTTTTTTCAAACTATTCAATTTTTAATTGTAAGTCAAATTAATTTAATTTCCTATTTTGACATTTAAAATAATAGGCATTATGTCATGTACCAAGACATAGTGTTTTTTAAAGTGATTAATTAATATAGTATTATTTATTTTCTAATTGAATGACTTTCAAAATGCCTTTTTATTTAAGAAATTCAATGAACAGATTTTATGTAATGAACATGAGAAAAATTGTGTTCCTTTTGTTGGTTTTTTAATTGTACTCCAATTTTAATGCCATTTATTTTACATTTGAATAAGTAAACATTAAAATGTATTTTTAAGTGGATATAATTTGTTCAAATCAGTAATAAATCTTGAATTATGATTCAAGACCTTTAAAAACAGATTTATATGAATGATTATTAAAATAAATAGTTTAACCAGTAGTTATCATGATTCTAAAATAATGACTGTCACTCAATCGACCTTCTATAACATATAATTTTAATCAGAAAAATCTCACTAAGTCAACCTTTAATAGTGTATTTTCTTATCAGTGAAAACTCACAAAGTCAAGTGAAAGTAATTAATTAATTAAATTTAATCAACAAAATAGATTATGAAAAAATTGTTGACACTTAATGTTTTAAAGTATGTTCCTAATATTATGAAAAAATAAATTTTTTAAGTTGGATTTATGATTTTTTTTTATGTAAATGTATCATTCACTCATAAACTAAAAATTGCATTTCTCACAAATTAGGAATTTTGACTTAATGAGTTTCTCCAGCAAGCCCACAATCTGGCGATTCGTTGAGATTTCTAATTTCTGAACATCTAATTGGCGAGGAATAGAATATATATTTACATAGAAATCCCAGCAGAAATCCTACAGTGAAACTATTCAAAATGTGTTTTATTGTAATGACTAGTAAATATTTATATATAATTGTGATATGTTCCTGTGATCTATTGCAATAAGAAACAAAAATTATTATTATTATTATTATTATTAGCACCGCATCTTACTACCCGTTAGGGTTATACGCACTTACGCTAATGTGTAATGGTAGGGTGATTATGAGATGAAATGAAGGACCTACAGTTTAACGTGGAATCCGAACCACGGTGGAGGCCTGGCATTCCTAACATTCACAAGATGTCTTGTCAGAGGTGAAGGAAGGGTTTGGTAATCAGATAAATCTTTGCCGGGACCGAGGATTGAACCCCGGCCACCAGCATAGAAGTCTGACACCTTACCCCTAGACCGCCANATCTTTGCCGGGACCGAGGATTGAACCCCGGCCACCAGCATAGAAGTCTGACACCTTACCCCTAGACCGCCAGGTCACCAAGAAACAAACACGTTATTCAACTGCAACTAGAGCGTGCCTCTCCAAAATGTATTCAACAGTAACGTTTTCTAATAAAAGCTATGATAAAATTGGTATTTTGTACACAATGGGGGAATACTTAACCCAAGTCCAAAGCTACAATAAAAATTTTTAAATCAGTCCGAGAAGTGTATAATGTAAAAAAAAAACTTCTTCCATTGGTAGTTCATGGGAGGGAGGGCAGCTAGCCCCTAAAAAAAACTCTTTCCAACCAAATACCCTCCCGCAGTAAAAAATTAAATCATACCTACGTGCTTGTCTCACACCGTTTTGAGAGTAGTTCCTGAATATACTATGTACTTTTATCAAATGAATATATGAATAGAGACTATACCTTTATTTTTACGCATTTATCTAAACTATAGAATCGTTGGTTCCCAAACTTGTTGAATGGCGTACCACCCAAACATTTTCCGTATTTTGGAGTGCCACCAAGGTCATGCTGAATATTTAATATTTAGGTACATTTTAATGGTGCCCAAGAATATAATGACACAACACTATTTATAGATTAAAATTTTTTATTTATCATTATTTAACATTTCTACTCAATCAATACGGATAATAGGGCACAGGTATCAAATAAATATTCAAAAACGCTTATATCTACCCCTCCAACAACTGTTTGAATCTATTTCCTTTTGGTTTGACTTGGTCGTAATATATTTATAGTATTTGATGAGACATTATTTTTTTACAACTTTAATTTGCTTGTTTTGTTTGGCTTCTCACGGAGTACTAGCTGGAATAATTGTACGTACCACGGTTGGGAACCGCTGCTCTAGATAATTGAGCCAAATACTTAGAGCGTTCTTTTACAAGGCTAATTGTTTAATTCTCGTTGGGGAACTAATATTTATCATGTTTTGATCAATTTACAGCTTCGAGGTAGAACGTGCATGAATAACTTTCCAATTGATTTTAAAGAGCTAGAGAATCATTATATTATATGATTAGTCACAATTTTTTCTAAACAACATAGCACTAAGCAATAGGCATAACATATGTTTTAACTAAACGCAGATTTAAAACTGTTTCAATTTACTGGATAAATAAAGCCGTTTTCTAAGTAGTGTATATTAGAAACTAACAATCCCACACGGCGTTTCCCGTGATTCTTCAAAAATTTGTTAAAAATAGGATAACTAAGAAGCTAATTATAAATTTTAAAACCCGGCTTTGGGCTGCACTTGGATCCCCACGTCTATCCCCCTATGTTAAAAATTTCTGATCTCTGCGTGCCGTAGATGGGCATCACACACAAACACAGAAAGGCAAACACTTCCTTTTATTATTATATATAGGAACAAAGATTATTCAATGTAGCCTTTATTCAAACACTTTATGAGCCTAAAACTTCAGGTAGAGGCGACCAACAGGTCTCTGCTTTGTTTGAATTACAGAATACAGAAAACCAATCAACCAAAAGAGGGACACACAAGTCACAACAGGGTAGGGAAAGTAATAGAGTGGCGGGGGTATTTCCTCTCCTCAAGCAGGTACTCAGTTCGAGAAGGAAGATACGACCCAAAAGGGAACTTGGTCTTCTATTCTGCCGCACCCTAAGTTTACAACACTGTCGACAGGGGCGGTCCAAGTTAAATTTGGCGCCTGAGTGGGACTGCTTCTTGGTGTAGCCCTATATGATTGGGTGGGGGGTTATGTGAAGAAAGTATATACAAATAATCCCCAAACTCAACAAAGCTAAACCTAACGTAACTAGGGGTGACAACGAAAATAATCTGAAGGAAAACTCCATAAATGATAATCATTCTACAAACATTTCTCAGGTTACATTATTATTACTAGCACCGCGTCTTACTACCCGTTCGGGTTATACGTACTTCGCTAAATGTGTAATGGTAGGGTGATTGTGAGATGAGATGGAGGACCTACAGTTTAACGTGGGATTCGAACCACGGTGGAGGCCTAGCATTCCTCACACTCACAAGTTGTGATTAATACAAGTCTTGTCAGAGGTGAATGAAGGGTTTGGTAATCAGATAAATCTATGCCGGAATCGAGAATTGAACCCTGGACCCCCAGCACATAAGTCTGACACCTTACCCCTAGTCCACTTGGTCACCTTCTCAGGTTACATTAAGTTTGGAGTTGGGAGGTTTTGGTTAGAGACTATTTTCTTATCACGCCCAGGTTACGTTAGATGAGGAGCTAGGTTCGGTAATTATTTTTATACCATGCCAAGGTTACTCTAGGTTATGTTGGTCCTCTATCTAGAGGGGCCGCCTTGAGCTGGTGCCCCATGCGGCCACCCTTGACTGTCGATGAGGGCAAGGACATTGGGATCATTTCAAATCCTTAAATGGTGTGTTCCAGACACTCCTGACGTATTATAGACCTAGTGTTTACTCTTTCCTGAATCTGTTTAGGAAACGCTCGTTCACAAGATACAATTGAGAGAAGTCCTGCTAAAGTCTTTAGAAGTCCTCATAAATTTCGTAAATACATTGGCCAAACAAATGGTCTAATAACAGCTAGGCATCTCTTCAAATTCTTGACTAGAAATAGTGAACCATGATATACATCTTTGCTACTATTTTTAGAAATCTTATTTCTACCTTAAATTTCTTATAATAAAGATATAAAAACATAGAGAAGAGTTAAATATCAATTATGTCAATGTCAAGTGGTAATATCTTCTATATTGAGGTAATACTTTTTTCTTGAATAAATCATTGTTCGAAAGCTTGAATCAAAGAATCCACCATGTACACATATTTATGAATTAAATTAAAATAAATATATATATATATATATAGGCTAAGTTTTAGTTTTTCCAGTTGTCGTCCAAGCATTAAGTTATGATGGAATGAAAATCAGAACGCTGTGGTCCAAGGACCACCGTTTCAATGTAAGGTTTGGTTCAGATACGTTTTGACTGTTGTGAAATAATGTTTTCATTCATCGTATGAACTGACAAAAGTATTTCTTTTTGAATATTTGTGGACATACTTTACAATGAAATTAGGCAAACGTGAAAACTGGTATAAAATAATCCCAACGAGCCTAATCTGGTTATTCAATCCTCACACATTACAATACAAATTGTAATCTTGATGTAACAATTTGTATTTATTGTATAACAACTAAAGAGACAATTCCAGTGTTACTTGTATAAATAATTTTGTTGAGGGATTTAATATAAAAGGACACATGTTTAACTTCACATAAAACAAAAGAGATAACCAAAACTTTGTCAAGTGTAACATTTATACTTATGGCTGCATGGTCTAATACGTCACCTTCATAGTAGTCTATAGCAGTGGTTCCCAAACTTTTAGGAAGGTTTACCAGCCCAACAATTTCCGTAATTTGGAGTACTAAGAGAGTGCTAGATACCAAATATTTTGGTATCGATGTTCCCCCCTTCCCCCTTCTAATGATTGTTGAAATCTTTTTTTATTTTAGTTGGACTTAGTCGTAATATATTTATAACATTTGATGAGGATCTATCTTTTTACGAATTTAATTTAATTGAATTGTTTGGCTTCTCACGGCGTACCACCAGGTTTAATTTTATGTACCACAGTTTGGGAACCTCTGGTCTAGACTGCAAATAACATGGATATTGGGGCTCAAATCCCAGATGGGTGTACAAAGGGTGGTTTCTCCAAAATTGTTTTTCTACTTTTCCTTTACGCAAATGCAAATACACTTCCTATATATTCAACCTTCCTCATCTCTAACTCATTAATATAATAAATAATAATAATAATAATAATAATAATAATAATAATAATCAACACATACACGTACAAACTGAACAGTTAGTAAGACTTAGTGCTAAAAACAAAAAGTGTAAATTATTGATACCATGCGTTTACATTTTACTGCCATATACAAAACTAACACTTTCTGTATTCCGTATATTTGTGTGTACTCATATTGATATTTAGGTCCTCGCACACCGGCATAGCACCATATACGTACGGTATCGTACAAGTATCGTATGTTTTTCTCTTGCCATGCTTTGCTATGGAGCTGCGTACATCGACACCCATCGTAGCACCCTGGTAGCAGCCAGTGGCGTCGCGTCAGGGTAAGCAAGGCAAGCGCTGCTTGCCTTTTCTTGAAGATTAGTTGTTATTATTATTATTATTATTATTAGTTAAAACTACTTTGATTATAGATAGAGCCAACTGGATGAACTCAAATGAAAATAGTATTAAATGCAAACCTAAAGATTTTTGGAAATTTGTTAAAAATAATCGCATGAATAAAGTTTTCCCATCCAAC
>CABFOV010000666.1:0-34174 GCA_902141375.1 Timema poppense
CCCCTCCCTGATCTTCTTCTCAGTGGGATGGTTATGGTGGCATAGTTTGTCTGATGGGACTGTTCTAACCTACTCTACTTAGGGTGGGGATGTAGGGAACATGAGAAAAGGTCTGTTTTTTTTGCAGCTTTTGTATCAACATAATTTATAAATAAATCAAATATTGCTTCAGTACAAACATAGAGTTTAATTTTATTTACATGGTGACCTCAACAGTTATTGAATATCTCGTCAAAGGTGTCGTGGAATTTAATGACAACGTTTTTCTCTTCATTTGAAAAGTTTGTCATTAAATGTTACTATTCTCATGATAGATATTAAAGAACTGTTGCTATCACCATGTGAAGAAACTTAAACTATATATTGGTACTGGAGCAGTGTTTTATTTATTTAAGCCAAAACAAGTTTTGCTATAAAAACTGCGAACACACTGGCCTTTTTTCACGTCCCCTACAACTTTACATTAAGAGTCGTCTCTTCCATGCTTACTGTTACGTGCGATGAAAGTGCAAAGCTTAGACATGACACGTAAATAGTCCCTCACTCTAGTTTAGCTTGAAGTTTGAATTTCAGAAGAAGTCCTTTTTTAAAAAACTGGAAAATTATGTTAACACAATGGCGGAAAAAATGTCCAGTTGTATTTATATTTATTCTTAGTCCGTTTAGTTAATAATGTAAATAATATTTAGACAATAATCCACAAGGTTGGAAGTTTTGTATAACTTTTTAGAACATCTTCATCATGAACAGTTTCCAACCACCGGCTGGATCTGTTTGAAATTAACTTTATCAATTAATACATATTTATAGAATGCCAAATTTTAGTGTTTTTAAAACAATGTTAGTGGTCTCGAAAAAGGGTTTCCTATGAACATCAGAGTTTAGTTGTACACGTGGAAGGACCAGCAGTTGAGTCGGCTCACACACGTGGCAGAGCGGCTTACGGGAGCCTGCCGTACTCTTTTTACTTTCTCTTGACTCCTCGGAGAGAGAAGTATTGCGATCATAAAAAAAATAGAACTAAAGATTTTGATAAATGTTGACGTGTCATGACTCCTGAAATATGAAAAATGGTTTTGCGATACCGTTTATTTGTCTATCTGTCTGAATTTCAGACTAAAGCCTAAACCATTTTACCAATTGTGCTAAAACTTGGTATTTAGGTCATAAGATCCCCCAAGGGATTTTTGGAATTATATATACAACCCTAGAATTAGGAGTAGTTCATTGAAAGGCAAAAATAGAGCAAATCGATTTCCCCAAAATCCGCTCTAATGGTTTTTATTGATTTTGTTATCAAGGCACTGTTTGGCATTGCAAACAAAATGGCAATTTTTGTTTCCCAATAAAAATGAATTTGAGGGCACTTTAGCGAAGTGGAAATTTCTAATTTTGGTATTAAGGCACTGTTTGGCATTGCAAACAAAATGGCAATTCTTGTTTCCCAATGAATTTGAGGGCACTTTAGCGAAGTGGAAATTTCCAATTTTGATCACATCTCTGCAACTATTTGAGATATTTGAGAAGTAGCTTACCACTGTAAAGTTGTAGTACAATTTTTTTTTAATATTTTATTAGAGAGTATAGTTTTATAAAATGAATTGTTTCTGGTCTATAAGCAAACATATTATTTTTTATATAGCACTTTGAAAAATGAACCGGATTTTTATGCTCTTTGGTGAACAGAGATGTTCCTTTTTTCTCAATATTCCCGTTAATTTGTATAAAATTTTATTTATGCTCTTTGGCTGAGCGTTTCTGCAACAATGTATATTATTTGGTTTCACGAATTTTACTAATTTTTAGTGAATGCCTATGTTTTAAGATTAAAGAGGGAGAAAGTTTGTGCGGTGTACCATAACATTTATTTTAATATTACTTATTTTACCCGGTGTATGGGGAAAGCAAGACATTTGGCTCCCAATAGCTCAGAAAATCATTATTAAATAGCTTAGATGAAAGATTAAACCCTACAAAGTGCAACTATTATATAATACCGTTACTGAAAATGTGTTGAGTATATAATCTAAATTTCAACACACAGCCCAATGTTCAAAAGACAGGTATAGCCCACAATACTTGACAAAAGTGCTCCTAGTACTCAAACAGAGTAAAAATAACAAAATTAATAGCCTTAAAACATGATTAACCCTCCATTAATTTGATTTTTTTTTTTGTAAAAGGTGCACTATTTGACCAAATAATCAAAATGATCTTGGTTCAATTCTGTGTGGTGTTTACAAATATTTATATGATTTGGAACCTTTCTTATTTTTAAAATGCTTAAGACCGTTTCTAAGTATTATTTTTAAAGCGTTGCAACCAGAATAAAGGAATGCCCGCTTTGATGAGATTTTGCCAAGCCCTTTATGCTCTATTATAACAGCAAATATCTCCAAAATTATTTCCTATTTTAATTTGATGCACTATTTTTTTGGATCAAAATATTCACTTAGTCCTATTATCTAGTCCTAGTATTTCATGGCCAATACATTTAGTACACCATTATAATATGAACCGTGTCCAACTAATTAGGAAGGTACAATAAAATGGTATAATACGTTGTTTTGGAAAAAAAATTGTTGTAAAGTGGTAAGATACCCGCACATGTACAGTAAAGTTGAAAAAAAATACTAAAATTGAATGTACATATAACTAAGCAACCCATCGAACTTGCAGCCTCGCTTCTCAGCCACACATAGATATACTATGTTTATTTTACCACTGCCAAGCTCAAAAATTTTGTTGGTTCTACCAATATGTTTAAATATATGTATGTGTGAGTTAAATATATCTGTCCGTGGTAGTGTTTATTTATAGGAGTTAGGCCAAATTTTAAAGTTATAGTAAGTATTGACAGTAAACTTGTTTCACGCCTAACTATTTTTTTAAACCTGAAACGGAGTAAACCAAATATAATACATCTGGCACCAATGTCAGCTCAGGTAGTGGAATCACACTACATCATACACTAGACAAATCAAAATGCGTCACTTTCTACTTGGCTTGCTATTATTTTCATATTGTGACGTCAGTAGAGTAAACGTATTGGTCTTATTGGCTGTATATTTGGTTACTCATCTAAGAGTAATAAATCTATTGTCTTAACTGATATAATATTACATAGTTTTCTGGTTTAGATGTGTTATCTCTGAAGTAAACAGTACTGTTGATATGCCGTTGATTGTAAGAGAGAATAACATAACGATCCCCAAAGGTACATTTTTAACAATATAATAAATACATGTCTGCAGGTATACAGTATATACAGTACCTATAAGGTTTATAAAACTTGTTTCCTTAAAAATGTTCCATTCATCTTGTAGATTGAGAAAAAAATACTTAATTGATTATTTAAATTAGGTTAGATTTCACTAATTATCTAACCACAAAAACAATAATGTAGATACTTTCTGATTGAGAATTGTGACCATATTTGGCAGTATTTACTTCTTATTAGAAATTGAATATCAATGTTAAATAATTGGCCGAGCTCAATTGATGACAAACTATGGCTTATGATCAATCCAGTAAATCTACAAAATGGGGGAAAATGGAAAATGACTATTGTGGGAAAAAGCATGATAAAACCGACTCTACGGTACCCCTAACCAAGGTGGTCATCCGTAGGCTCCCACCATCACTTACAGAGGAGTCGTTTCTTGAACATATAAAACCACTTCCTTCGACCGAACACTTTTACTTTGTCAAGGCTGAAAAACGACTTAAACAAAACGCTTTCTCAAGAGCTTATATCAAATTTGTGAAACAAGACGATATTTGGCAGTTCAAAGAGCGGTTCGACAATCACCCTTTCATTGACAACCGGGGTGCCGAATACCGTGCTGTCGTGGAATTTGCTCCGTTCCAAGGCGTGCCAGTAAATGATTGGAAACAAAATAACGGTTGTAAGGTTGGTAAGTTGGAAAATGATAGGAAATACCTTGATTTTCTTGAGTATCAAGATAGTGAGGATGAAGATGTAACAGTAAATAGGTCATTTCAAGAGTATTTCCCGCATGAAAACAACAAAAGCAAAACCACCCCTCTTTTGGAGTATATTAAGGATAAACGTCAAGCCGAGGAGACTAGACAAAAATACTCTCAAAGAAATCGTACTCGCGACTCAAATTTCCATGATAGTAAGAAAGAACAGATTCGATTGAGTGACCCTATATCGAAGTCAAAAATGTCTACAAAGAGCACAAGTAAGAATGACCATGCCCAGGCCCAGGCCTACAGAGATGTTGGTTATGAGAGAAGAAGTATATCTACTTGTGGGAGTAAGATATGCCATGACCGTCACAGAGTTTGTCGCAGGAAGAACGGAAAACTTTTCGATCCAAACAAGGAAGACCCACGGAAAACCAAGAGCGTTAATATCGAGGAAACAGATTTCGAGGCAGAATTATCTAAACTAATGGAGCAATTTGAACTAAAGGAAAGGAATCTTGAAGAATTTGGTTTGGGGAAATTTGACAATCCAAGTAACAAAAAGGGAAAGAAGGAAAAGTCTGTCAAATTCGTACCTATATCATTGAACCAAAAGTTCATGATCACGCAAAAAGAACAGTCACCCAATGAGGTCCTCCGCAAAACCGTTAGACATTCCATCAGTTTAGCGGATTACTTCGCTCCAAGAACGAATGTATGTAACCTTCTTGGCAAAGAAAAAAAGAAAACTGAAAAGGGGGAGGTCCAGACACCAATAAAAGCTGTCAAAATAACAAGTTTGCACAACTCCTTAGTGAAGAGTAAGGATTTTGACATCAAACTTCTTGTCCAACCATCATCGCCCTCCGACGGTCAAAACGACTGACCAGCATTGTCCGACAGCTAAAGCACATGCCATTATCTAAACGGAGAAATCACTGTGTGCAATGGACTATGAAGTTTAATAATACCACAACTGTCGCAACTCCTATTTAAGTTACAGTATTTATACTGCTCGTTTATCAAATCAAAGAAGTAGCCTATACCAGTTAACAACTATTATAAAAACACACCAAGGCATTTGTTATTAAATTGAACCATTCCTTGACTATTTATATATTTTAATAGTTAAAGGTGAACTTTAAAACTGTTACAACAACATGAAAAACATATGCTACATGAGAAGTTAAATACTTGTAGAATGACGTTACAACATTCGTGGTGATGCCTTTTGAAATAATCCGATGTAATGTGCGTAAGGCCCTTAAAAAGAGAAGAGTTAGATATCATGTTTACACAATCAACGCCTTTGAAATCCCAGACTGAAGTCGTCAAAAGTTAAAAGTGGGCCAAGCAGCGTTGCATGGGCGTAGCCTTTACGACTCTATAAAACAACCGACGTGTTTAGAGTTACAACCTGCCGAGCCACATATCCAGACCAAGCAGAACTTATGAAAGTATGTACAATATTGTTTCAGGGTGGAGCTATCCTGAAGATTCGTCACAGGAGGGATTTTTTTTAAATTATTTATGTAAAATGTTGTATAAGCACAAATTTATAGAAATAATTTGATGAATATATTTTTAGTTGTTTCATTTACAAATAAAACAAACGTTTATTGATATTGAGTATAATTTTATGTAGACAAAATGTAAGGACTGTTACGGTTTATATATTTTATGTGTGGCTAGTACTTGTATATGGCTCACAAATAAGAGCCAGCATTACATATGAAATATAACTCCTAGTTCATCCTGCAGAGATTCGATCCCTTGCCTCCTCGTAAACATAGATCTTGTTTAGACCGTAGGAAGGTAGCTACAGTTTCTGAGAAACTTAATTTGTTCCTAAGAACTCTTTAACAATGTCAGTGTTTGTGAATGGGCATGTTGTGCTGTCAAATGGGTATTAATTTCAATTAGTTGACAAATGAGACCTATACACGGGAATTGAACCCTAGACTTTTGGTTTAGTACGCCAATGCTTCACCACTGAGCTATGTAGAATGTGTCCCGTGCTTAAGGCCATTCTTCACTCATAGCTTAAGTTTGAGTCTGTAATGGACGTGTGGAGTCCTCAGCTATATATGAGCGACCAATAGTATCGATAGGTATCAGACACCACCACCATATGAGACTCGGGGGAGCTGTTATGTTGCCAACTGTACAATACAAGATTGTGATTAAAGAGAAATTTCAATTAATATGAACACACAAGATAGCTCAGTTGAAGAGCAATGACGCGCTAATTCAAAGGTTCCAGGTTTGATTCCCATATCCAAGTATTAAGTTTCAACTAATTTAAATTAATTGAATTGTGGTTCCTTACATACAGACAGTGCCGAAATTACGATGATTTTAAACCTGTGTGTTGATATTCATTAACATTCCTGAAAATAAGATTTTGTATTAGGTGCTAATGTACTTGAGTTAAGTTAGCCTTTGTTTCGTGTAATGATGTGATATATCCGTGTTTAGATGGTAAACATTAGATAATCCAATACAAATCTAATTTAAGAGCTGTAAGTAGCGTGGCTAGCTCTAGCTAGTTCTACATAACATAACCACTTCCTTTAATTTGTTAGGCAGTTTGGCAGATGTTAGCATAAATTTTATTCTTTTATTTACTAACGGTGACCTGGCGGTCTAGCGGTAAGGTGTCAGACATCTGTGCTGGCGGCCAGGGTTCAATCCTCGGTCCCGGCACAGATTTATCTGATTACCAAACCCTTCCTTCAACTCTGACAAGACATCTTGTGAATGTGGGGAATGCCAGGCCTCCACCGTGGTTCGGATTCCACGTTAAACTGTAGGTCCTTCATTTTTCATCTCACATTCACCCTACCATTACACATTAGTCTAAGTGCGTATAACCCGAACGGGTAGTAAGACGCGGTGCCAATAATAATATTTATTAACATCTGGAATTATGAACATTGTTCGTATCATACTATTTAGTATCTTATATTTTTGTGTCTATATTTTAATGTGTCAACTTATGTTTTAGACTGTTCATCGACTCGTTTGATATTTATATTTTAGTTGAGGCCGCATAATAATTTTATATAAATGTTCATATCTTATACTATGTTTCTTCACCAAAAGTATATTTAAATTATACATTTTGTGTTTGGTAACTTCACTTAATACATCTACCACTTTATTAACGGTTTAATTTATAAATTAACTTTTTATCTATTTTCTTAGACCAATTTATCTAAGTCTTAACTTTTATTATTATTAGTATTATTATTAGCACCGCGTCTTACTACCCGTTCGGGTTATACGCACTTACGCTAATGTGTAATGTTAGGGTGATTGTGAGATGAAATGGAGGACCTACAGTTTAACATGGGATCCGAACCACGGTGGAGGCCTGGCATTCCCCACATTCACAAGATGTCTTGTCAGAGGTGAAGGAAGGGTTTGGTAATCAGATAAATCTGGGCCGGGACCGAGGATTGAACCCCGGCCGCCAGCACATAAGTCTGACACCTTACCCCTAGACTGCCAGGTCACCTTCTTAACTTTTATTATAACCAGACAATACCTGGTGACGAGTGTTCAGGACCATACACCATTCGGGAAAATATTGTCCCACGCGTACAAATTGGTCTGAAGTTGGAATAAGAACACTCCTATTTATATACCATTTGAGGTAACTTTGGCGATACCCGCCTCAGCAGATGCATGGTCTGAGGCATCATTCTCACAGTAAACGGGATTGTCGATGATTGGAAGGCCGGGTTTAGTATCTTGGTTGGGTGTACCGGGGTGTTTTCCCCTACATTGTTTTACACTCTACATCCAAGTAAATGTGGGTAAATTTCCTCCAACTTCAACCTTCCTTATCCCTAACCAAGTAGTGTAATTATATCCCTAATGGGTAGCAAAATGCGGCGCACAAAATGAGCCTTAAGTTTAAACAATCCCGTGTTCGTCCGACTCGCCTATATGTTTTGTCACCCGAAAAAGGTATTTATGTATTTACATCAATTTTCTAACTGACAAATTATGTATTTTTTTTAATCTAATGAGTAGGAAATTGTTATTTTTTTAGAAATTACTTTTCAACTAGCTGAAACACCGGAACAGTAATGAGTTAACGGCCTGGGACTGGATGTTGTGTCTATTCTAGATTTAAGTTAGTTTATAAGTCGTGTGCTGATATAATCAGTCGGTTCAGAAAGTGCACGTTAAATACCTCAAATAAACGAGAGCAAAATACAACACCAAAGCTACCGTTAAATGAGTATTGACACTCTTCTTGGCTTATTAGGAAGAGTGTTGGATGTCTTCGTAAAAACAACGATAGTGTCCGAGTAGAGGTCTAGGTCTCCTCTTGCTCCGTCGAAGTATAATAAAAAGGTTAGGTTGGGCTTCTTATCGCTCCATTGCAAGACTAGTTCACGTCACTTTTACTTTCTCGCTTCCTTATTTAGGGTGCATATTCATTTGCGAGCCGAGCCGTTCGTGAGCCGCAGGTTCTCATGGTTGGGACGGGGATTGGAGCGCCGAACGAACTGCTTCCGAACCGCTCGTGGCAATCCACCTACTGTCGGTTTTTCTGACGGACACAAAGACGTTCTCAGTTCACATTGAGACGGAGTCGTGTATAGTTCGTTGCTTTTCTTTCTGCTCACGAACCTCCAGCCTCCATTGTCTAAATTTGTGCCTATTGATTTTGTTCCACCGTTTTTTTTTATTTAATTGTGGAGTGGCCAGAGGAAAATTTATTTAAACCGATTGATATTTATAAAACCAAATCTTTACTCTGGGATCCTAAACATAAAGACCATTTCAAAAAGATTAAAAATAAAATTCGTAACATAAATAGAGAAATAAAATTTGTAAACTCGATCAACAGTGTACACTAGCACACACAGTGTAGCTACTTACCAGTCTTTAGTGGAGATTGAAGTGCGGAAATATGTTTCCTGTTTGGGAATATGGGGACCAGTATTCTGCAGCAGATTCTCAAAATCAGAAGGCGACATTCACGTGAAATTCTTATATTGGCCGCTTATTTCTTCTGACTTCAAATCCATCATAAGCTCCGTACCATTGCGTTTTTATACAGGTCAGTGAGCCACCGACGTCGTCCCTCTTCTTCTTTCACAAACTAGCCATCACTAAAGCCGCATCACTCATCACAAAAACCGTGTAATTTTCCTCGTGCGAAGACATGATTTCAAGTACACGCTCCGGTGACAAATTACTGCTGGTGGTTTACGGTTGGTTCCTTCCTTTCCCATGGATCGCTGGAACAGCAGCTCCCTTGTTTGCCTTGAACTTCTAGCTCTGAGTGTCAGAAGCGACTTTCAGAGGAAGTAGGTGGCTTGTTAATGCCTAAAGTACCAATCTGTAGTCACAGATCATAACCTTTATGTCTAAAAGTGTAATTTGGTTGTGAAGGGAACATGGAGTTGGTTGGTGAAGGTTTGTATGTTGGGAGCAGCAGAGTTGTGTGGTGTTTACTAGATCGAGCCCTCTTACACTGTGATGGAAACACAAGCGCAGTTAGGCCCGATGTGAGTGGTGTAGTGAGTGAGTAAGTTCTAGACGAGCTGAAAGAAAATACATGAAATAATATTATACACTAAGTGAAGATGGCGTTGATGAAAGTGAAAGTGTGAATAGAATGATTTTGGTACGTAGTTTGTGTGGACGTGAGAGGATGGGGACCCAGGGATTGGCTATGCTTAGAAAGAGGAGTGGTTAGTAGGAAAGGGTTGATTGGGAAGGTGTGCAGATGTTAATTCTCATACGAGTCGGGGCTTCTTGTATCTCCTTGTCTCACGGGGGTCGTACTGGCCCAATCTTCTAATTGTGGCGTTGTCCTCTACCTCGCTGGCTCGTTTATAGAGCTTGTCGCCTCGCTTCCGGAAGATTTCCTGAAGTGTCGCACTGCCAGTGGTAGCGTGTATGTACTCATTGCTGGATCGGGTGTTCACACCTAGGATACTCCTAAGAATCTTGTTTTGTACTACTTGTAGTGTACCTATCACTGACTCGGGAGCATACCCCCACGCCTCGCATCCGTATAGCAGAATCGGTTGTACTAAGCTCTTGTACAGTAGCAACTTGTTGTTGATCCCCAGCACTGGGCTCTTGAGCAGGCCATAGTTTGCGATGAAGGCCCCCATTGCCTTTTTTCTTGTGTAGTCTGCGTGTTCCCTCCATGCGAGTCTGGCATCTAACATCACCCCGAGGTATTTCATAGAACTCTTGTAGGGGATATCCTCTTCCAACACTACAAGCTGGGCAGGTGTTTGGGGTCTCCTCCTAGTAATCAACATGGCTGACGATTTTTCCGCATTGACTTTTATTCTCCATTTCTCCAGCCAACTGCTGAACTCGTTCAGGTACCGCTGCAGGCGGCGATGGGCGTATTTCACGTTCTTGTTGGCTATGGTGAACATCGTATCGTCTGCAAAGAGCCTAATCGTTACCATCGGGTCCGTGGGGATGTCAGCGACATACACGGTGTATAGGAACGGGGAGAGTGCCGACCCCTGTGGCACCCCCGCTCCGACCCTATGAAGGGGCGACCTTTTCCCTTCCATCTTGACCTGGAATTGTCGTCCAGTTAAAAAGCTCTTGATTAGCTGCACGTAGATTTTTGGGAAATTGGCCTGGATCATTTTGTAGATAAGGCCGGCGTGCCAGACCTTATCGAAGGCCTTTTCTACGTCCATAAGTACCGCTATCGTTATTTCCCCTCGATTGAAGCTTTCTGTCGTGTCCTCCACTAGGCTCAGGACTGGGTGTATTGTTGAATGCCGGTTTCTAAATCCGAATTGTACGTCAGGGATAATCCTGTGCTCCCTGCCGAAGGCTTTCAGTCGCTGCAGAATTATTTTTTCGAATAATTTTCCTATGTTGCTGAGCAGACTGATGGGCCGCCTGTTCTGCGGGAATTTGCCGTCCTTTCCTGGTTTGGGCAGTGAGACGACGTCTGCGACCTTCCATGCCTCCGGGAAGTAGCCTGCCAGCAATGTCGTTGAGAACATTCTTGATAGGAGCTGAATCACCCCTTCCGGGACGTGTCGTAGCATCTCGTTCGAGATCCTGTCATGGCTAGCCGCTTTTCGTAGTTTCAGCCTTTCCACTTGGTAGGCGACTTCGTTTCTTGTTATAGGGGGCGGTAGCTCTACATCCGGATCTGCTAGGTATGCTCTGACCGCTCTTTTTACTGTTCTGGTAAACTCTTCGTCCTGAGGCTCAGAGTTTGCCTTGAACTGATCTTCGAGCGATTCCGCAATGGCCTCTGCCTTGGCCTCGCTCCGGTATTCCAACCCTCTTCTTCCGTGGATGACCGTGGTCCCTGCCTTCCCTTTTGTGCCTTTAAGTTGTCTTGTCACCTTCCACACGTTGCCGTCCCCAGCCAATGTGTCCTCTACGTACTCGTTCCAGTTTGAGATCTTCAGAGTTTTGGCCTTCCTACGCACAAGGGCTCTTAGCCTGTTGTATTCTGCCCGATGCCTTGGATCCCGGTGCTGCTGCCATTTCCTACGCGCTTCCCTCTTCAGGGCTATCAAATAGCTCAGCTCCGGGTCGTCCCTCCTCCACGACACCGGTGGTGTCTCGAATGCAGTTGTTTCTCGGTATGCTTCGAGTAGTGTAGCTGTCAGGAGCGTGATGGAGCTGTCCACTTCTTCTGGGGAATTTACCTCCATGTTTAATGGAACTGCATCTGTCAGTACCCGCCGATACTCTCCCCAGTCACTTCTGGGTATCTTCCTCCTAAGGTATGATAGTCTTGGATTTGTCTTCAGCGATATCCTTCCGAAGACCGGGAGATGGTCTGAGTCGAGTTCATTCAAGGTTTCGAGTTCTTCCGGCAACGTGTCGAGATCCGTCAGGACGACATCCAGGACATCTGGGAGATTCCTGTAGTTGGATGGGTAGTACGTCGGCTCGTTGGTCGCCAGGACTGTGTAGTTTTTGGTTTCTGCCTGGGCAGCCAGTGTCCGGCCTGCCTGATTAGACACGCGACTGTTCCAACTCGTATGTTTGCAGTTTATATCTCCGGCTATGAGGAAATCCTTTCTCGACGTGAGCTTGTCTAGGTCCTCAATGGTGAATGGGACAGCAGGGCTTCTGTAGACGGCGGTGAACACTATCTGTTTCCGCCCTGTGGGAATCACAATCGAAGTGGATTCGATATAATTCATAGCCGGTAAACACGTTTGGTAGTGTGCAAGGCTGCTGCGCACCAACACGGCTGTGCCCCCTCCCCTGCCTGTTGTTCTATCGTTGCGATACATCTCGTAACCGGAGAACCGCATCTTCTTTTGTTCTGCTAGGTGGGTCTCACAGATCAGAGCTATGTCGACTCCATATGTATACAGAAGTTTTCGGAACTCGTATTCTTGTTGTAGTATCCCATTAGCATTCCAGAACAGAATGTTTAATGAGACTTCTTCACCTCTTCCCTGCTTAGTTACCATCACAGAAAAATTCGGATGCGGCTTCCAGAAGAAGCATTATTTTAGTTGTTTTGTCGGGAGCATTCTTCAGCCTTACTAGGTACTTCCTGAGGAGTTGGAGTATGCCCACAATGTTTATATCCTTGATAATTTGTAAAATGTCCTTCAAGTCAAAGGATTCATCCAAGTCTCGTTCTTCTTTTTTATCCTTCTTGGCCATCTTCTTGACAGCTCCGCTATAAGATGGCTGGTTCAATCCCTTGTTTGTTGATAGTGTTGGTTGGCTAGCAGAAAGTTGCTGGACAGTTGGGGGTTTGAGATACCCCGCCATGCGGGAAGGAGGGCTAGCCACTTTGCTTTCCCCCTCTTTTGTCTTTCCTGACACTTGGTTTTTCTTTTCCAACTCTCGTATATAGTTAGGGCAGTTGCGATAGTTTGCTGCGTGTTGACCCTTGCAGTTCACGCATTGTGCTGGTGTTGTTTTATCTTTTTTCTGGCACTCTACCGTCAGGTGCTCTCCTATACACTTTACGCAGCGTGGTTTTTGGGCACAGTAGTTCTTAGAGTGCCCAAAACGCTGGCAACGGTGGCACTGTAAAACTGTGCTCTGTGAAGTACGGTACTCCTCTATTTTCACTACCGTGTGGTTGATGACTGTCTCCTTGAAGATCTCTCCCACTCCTTCTGTCCTCGCCAGGGTGCATACGAATATTGGTAGGGGTCTCGGTGTCACTGATGTTGGAGAAGATTTTGAGTATATTTGCCTCACATCAGTCGGCGTGAATCCCCTGTCCTCCAGCTCCTCCTTAATTTCTGCGCATGGCATACTTGCATGCAGGCCCTTGATGACAGCCTTGAAGGGCTTGTCCTTGGGCAGTACATATGTAAAATGTTCGAGCGTGTTTTGTTTAAGTAGTTTTAACAATGCGGTGTAGTCCCTGTAGGATGTCGTGACTACTTTAATACCCTGAGCAATACAATACACCTTGTAGTCATCCTGCAAGCTGGTGTTTAGGAGCTTTATAACCATGTTATATTTTGTCGCGTTTGTTATGACCACCGGAGGGGTCTTTATACGTCGTGGGGTGGAACTTACATTTGTGCCTCCACTTGGTTGCCCCGTTTGACTGTTGGATGGTTCGTCCTGTAGGCTAGACAAGCTAGCAAACTTGTTATTTACTTTTATAGCTTTCATTTTCAGAACTTCTTGTTCCGGCCTTGTCTTGAACTTCCTCTTGAGTCCAGAGACTGGCTCAAAGGCTATATCTGTTTCAGTGTTTGATGGGCTCCCTTCCTGGTCTTCCATGGCTTCATCGTCTGTTCCTTCCACGTCTATTTCTCCATCAGATACGGAGGCCATTACCCCCTCTTTACGTGTCCCTTGCGGGGTAGCACGCTACCCTTCTTCAGTCGGCACGTAATATATCACAATTTAACAAAATAATTTAAATAAATAATAAATATATATACACTCGTTAACGCCGTTTAACTACACTGACGCACTGTGTAAAGCACTGTTGTGTTTATGTTGTCATTCAACTCACTGACTCTACACGACTTCAGACGGCACGGATAAATTCGCACAATGAACAATTTAACAACGTTTCACTGCAACGTCCAAACGCACACTGGGATCGCTGGAAGTTCGTTGTGAAAATAATTTCAACGAACGGTTCACGAGCGGCTCGCGAACAGTTCGGCTCGCAAATGTACACGCACCTCCCCAGAAAGTATTGTGATCGTCAAAACAAATCGAACTCGAAATTTGGATGACTTTCAACGTCTAATGACCCGCTGGCCCTCAAAAAGTGTTTTCTGAAATGCCGTCTTTCTGTGTGTCTGTTAAACCCTAAAATTAAGAGTAGTTTGATAAAGTGTGAGAATAAAAAAAATCGATTCTCTCAAAATTGGCTATGGCGGTTTTGATTAAAATTTGTATCTAGGCGTTGATTAAGATTATAAATAGAATAAATATGTTCATTTATCCATGAATATGAATTTTAGGGTACTTTACAAAAGCGGAAATTTCCATATCTCCGCAACTATTTGAGATACTAAATAACTTATCATTTCAAAATTGTAGTACTATTAAAAGTAAAAAAAAAATATATTATAGATATATTTTTATAAAACCAACAGTTTCTGAGATATTGGCAAATATATTAATAATATTTTGTGGCTTTATTTGTGAAGAGATACTACTCAAGTTTTAACGCAATAAATATCTAATTCTCTAGAGTAAGTAAATATTAGTCAGTCTTTCAAAAGGTTGTTGGTCTTTTTCCTTTAACCTCTTAGGGGAAATATTTGTACAACAATGATCTATCTTTATCATTTTAGACTCAATAGTTAATATTTACCTTTTTATAGGTCTAAATTTATAAATGAGGAATTTAATAGCAATGCAATAACCATAAGGTGTCCTATCTCTAATAAAATGTGGAAAATTTTAACTGGAAGATGAAATTTTAGTACGAAGTGTCGATCCTTGTGGACCCAATATATATCTCTTAAATTGGTCCAAATATACAAATGAGGACTTTAATTCTTTATTTTTATTTCATTATGAACGATCAAAGTTATTTTGATCCCTTTCAAAAATTGATATATTTTCAAGTTCAGAAGACCCAAAGACCTAATTTAGCTACAATGTAGTTTTCTTACGCAATCAACTGTAATTACCAAGCGATCCGCCTGTTAGCGAACCCTACTCTAAATAAGGCCAGTAGCTCTCACACAGTCAGTGAATAGTAAAATAGATTGTTAGTCTTAGTTCCAAACCCACCTGGAGAAGTCAAATTATAGTTGTGTATGGTTGCGTTTAACCTCAAGGCTCTAAATAAGGGATAGATTTAGAAGTGTTACCTAGATCTAGAGAAAATGCACCAACCATTGCTTGGAGGGGACTAGGAAAACTAGCCTATTGATATTCATACCAGCGTATAGTTGAGTCTCAACCACCCTATCATAGGAAAACAACTAAATTACAAGGCTAACGCCCAAAAACAGATGAATAAACACAATTATTATATAGTTTTTTTTCCACGAGGGCAGAACTTTAATTCGATATAATTTACTTTTCCGAACATATAAGACCGAACATAGTATACGGGTAAATAAATATAAAAGTGTATCGGTAAATAATTAACTAAGTATTTATGATCAGACGTATGCTGTTGATCACGTGGTCTCAGGCACAAGCTGCCATTCTACTAGAATGTTGCTGTGAAAAAGGTAAAGTTCAAATCTGATCTGAAAGCATTAGGGTTGGTTTTCCAATATTCTTTCCATGCTATTGCAAGTGCACTTTATTTAAATCTGCCCTCACAGCCTTTACCAAAGTTCTTTTCCAAACTATTTATAATTTTAGGGTTTCGATACATGGTAGTTTTGCTTCAATTCACTAAACAGATAAATGCAATTGCACCTCACTTATCCTTTTTCTTTAAGACTAATCCAATAAAAACTTTAGTCAATCCGATGGTTGTAGAACTTGCTACCTATAATATCTCACGTTTTACATGTATTGTTAATTATGACATTGTAAACTAGTTTTTAATATGGTGGTTCAATATTGGGTGCTCTACAATCATAATTATCTTATAACCACTAAAGCTGTTTTTAATAGTTTAATGAGCGAAGTTAATAAACAAAACTTAGAGCAAATTTGACTAAAAATATTACTTAAACTAGTATTAGGAAGTGTGTTTTCATATAATTACCTGAAAATATGTTAGGTTCCTAAGATTATTTAATAAAATAAATGTAGATTGAAAAAAATTCATTAGAAAAAAGAACACGTATTTTGTTCTGTTTTCTGGTTAAAGTTGCAATTCAATTCAGTTCTTGGGCAGTATAAAATATACCCTTATTAAGTGAACACAAGGTCGTTTACGTAGTCAATTTATGTGTTTAAGAGTTTACATTACAATTACCTAAATTCGAAAAGAAGATAATTTATTAACCAAAATAATGTGTGGTATCTGTCTATGTATAAAGCTGTATGTAGATTTGTCCGGAAATGAAAACCCACTTCCAGAAACGATGGAAAACTGACATTAGGTATGAAAGTAGAGCTATTGCCCCATATAACTAGAAAAAACCTAAAAATAGTAAATTTCAAAATAGGGTGGTGGGCTATTATTAGATAAAACCTTTTAGATGAAGTAGAAAATTAAATTATTATTATTATTATTATTATTATTATTAGCAACGCGTCTTACTACCCGTTCGGGTTGTACGAACTAACGCTAATGTGTAGTGGTAGGGTGATTGTGAGATGAAATGGAGGACCTACAGTTTAACGTGAGATCCAAACCACGGTGGAGGCCTGGCATTCCCCACATTCACAAGTTGTGATTAATACACGTCTTGTCAGAGGTGAAGGCAAGGTTTAGCAATCAGATAAATCTGTGCCACGACCGAGGAATGAACCTCGGAACCCCAGTACAGAAGTCTGCCACCTTACCCCTAGACCGTAGAAAATTAAAATTCGACAGGAATGTAAAGGGACCATTCCAAACAATCAAAAGTCTGAAAACCCTAAATATTTAGATGGGATTCTAGGATATATGAAGGGGGAGGGAGGGTAAACATAAAAATGGCTACTAAGTGTCGTATAAAATTTAAATTTTCCAGGATGGTAAAAGGACAACTACAGATAAACAAATAAATATTAAAAAAATTAATTTGACATTATGGGCTGGAACCCATGGGGAATTAAAATTTTCAAAATTCACTTATGAATCTTTTGAACAAGATGAAATAGAGCCCTGTAATTTAAATTGAAGGCTTATTGCTAGAATTGGGTAAGATCTTTTGAGAGCTTTTAAAATTTCTCCCGCTAAGAGGGTGGAGAGGGGCAGAAAAGTGTAGGACTCACTGACTCTTTCATAACGATATTTCCCCAACCCCTAGCCCTAGAAACTTGAAAGGTTGTTTGTCAGGAAAGAAGAGGGATTTCCCCACATAAATAAAAAATAAAGGAAATAGAAAATTTTAAAAAGAAGGTTATTGGGAGATGTGAGGGGGCAATCAATAATTAGATTTTTCTTAAATGGCGTAGAAAATTAAAATTTGGCAGACAGGTAAGGGGGCCACTCCAAATAATTTTAAAATAATTAAAATACTAAATAATTTTAAAATAATGAAAATACTAAATCTATTGTATGACATTCCGGGAAATCTAAGGGTTAGGGAGGGGGTGTGAGGGGATGGGTGGAGGTATAATCATAAAATAGTTATTAAGTGTGAAAGAAAATCTAGAGTTGGTAGGCAGGAGGGTAAAATGACACTTTAATGTAACCAAATAAATCTTGAACTTTTTAAGGGGTAGCTGGACTTACGAGGTGGTTAAGGGGCTTAAAATTTTCAAAATTAGCAAAAACAAATTCTTGTCGGTGTGGCAGGAAACTGAAATTTCAAAGGAATGTAAAGCATTACTTAAAATAACCAGAATATTCTCAAAATTTTAAATACGACCATGGAAAATAAGGTAAAAAAAGGGGGAAGTATATAGGTGGGGTATAAAATTTAAACTAACCAATCAGGTAGAAGGACTCCTCCAGATATCTAAATATATATACATTTCTAAGAGAGAGTTGTAGACATTCTTTGTAAGGGTGTGGGGGAAGGACAAATTACCAAAACTAATACAAGCAGCTACTTCTTTGTGTGGAATGATAATGAAATTTGACAAGCGGGCTTAGGGACGATTAAGGTCTACAAATGTATCCTTTGAAACAGTGGGTATAGAGCATTCAAATGTGAAATGAAAGTTTCTTTCCAAAATTGAGTTATACCTTTTGAGGGAGATTCCAAATTTCATCCCCTAAGAAGATAGTGAGTGGCCGAAAGGTGTGGGACTAATTGACTCACTCATCAATTTATTTCCTTAACCTTGGACCTGGAAACTTGAAATTTAGCTAGGTAGGAAGGTATTGGGATTCCCCTATATAACAAGAACAATTTAATATTAGAAAATCTCAAAATGGGGTTCCGGAAATTGGAGGTGGTGAGCACAATTACTAGACATTTTTTTTTAGATAAGCCATAAAATTAAAATTTGGTAGGAAGGTAAATTCACCACTCCGAATATAATCGTAAGTTTGTAAATATTATATTTGTAGGTGAGACTTATAATACTACCTATCACCACACAGAAAGGGCGCTAAATTTTATTACTACTAGCTTTACACAAATAATGCCCCACGTAATGGTGTTTGAATTATAACATTAAATTTGTTGTTGTCCCGCAGAAGGAAGTGATTAGTTGATGGATGAATTTTATTTTAAATGGTAAATAAAATATTTAAAATCTATCGCTCTTTATTGTAATTATATAGTCACCAAATTAGTTACACCATTTAATCAGGTATTTTATGCGAACATCGTTCAGCGCGTGGCCCGCGTATAACCACACCTGACAATGGTAACTTGCCAAGTGAAGGGAAGATTACTTCTAACCTTCCCTTGTCCATTAATTTTGAATAAGGAAAGGGTGGGTGGGTTTCATAAGCTTTAACATTCTCGAATATTCCGTCCGAGCACTCTACTAAGCTTCTTTTACAAACAAAATTTTAGACCACTGTACGCATTTTGGAAAAGTACCGGATTATACTTAAAACAAGACTGCTAGCATTGCACAAGGGATAAATAAATGAATACAATGTCATTTACATCAAAATGAAATAGAAATGTTTATTAAATTACTAGAATTATATATACTCGAGAGTAAAATATATTTAAATTTAGAAAAAAATAAAAGCAATCAAATTAGAATCATTACATACGCCAAGAAATATGGGGTGTAAGTTTAAACAAAAAAGAACTACTAAGAGTAGTAGAAAATCTCAATTTGGTAAGCAGGAATAAAGACAGCCTCTGTTAACCAAATAAAGCTCCAACTTTCACGTTTTTAAGAGTGAACTGGAGGAAGGCGGCTGAGTAGTTCAAAATTTCAAAAGTTAATAGTAAACAGATACTTCAAAGCTTGGAAGAAAACTGACATTCAACGGACAGTTAAAAATACCACTACAAATTAATATTCAGACCTGAATCTGTTACAAAAAAATTGGGACTTTGTAAAACAAGGGGAGTGGAGATTGGGGAAGGGGTATACAAACAAGTACGTGTATTTATAGTGCAGAAGACTGAAATTTAGCAAGAAGGTATAAAGACTAGTCCAAATAATCATAAAAGAATAAACATTTTAAATTGAGAAATTGGGGAGGGGGGTAAAATAAAATGAAAAAACCTTTTAGGTGAGGTCAAAAATTGAAATTTTACAGCCATATATATTTATTATTCCATTGATAAAATAAGTGTTAAATATTTACTATTTTTTAGAAAGAGTGCTGGTGAAATGGGTAGTTTCAAAATTCCTTAAAATAACATACTAAATTACTTCTTGTTGTAGTGATTTACAATTGTTGGGTGTATATATGATTAATCCCAAACAACCATTAAACTCCTGGTCCTACAATTTCAAAATGAAGAGCAGTAAATGGAGAAATGGGATCCCCTCAAGATTCCATCAAATAATATAAAAAAAACACCTTTTGTTGAAATCTGAAATGAAAATTCGACATGTGGGTCAATAGATCTTTCTGGAAAGCTGAAGCAAGGATTGATAGTAGAAGGTTTTTCTGATACAAGAAAAAGCTGTGCCTTCAATCATGTGAATGCTTTTCATCCCAAAAATGCAGAATGTTATTATGTGATTATGATTTTACTGGATATTAAAGGCTCAACATCGTTTAGTTATCTTAAACAAGTTTTTGGAGAACATTATTCTACTTTTCAAGTGGCATGTCATGCACTGAGATGTTTATAAAATGACACTCACTGGGACAAAACTCTTCAAGAAGTCACTTTATCATATTCAACAGGAATTCTTAGGGACTTATCCATGGGAGTGTTGGCTTTTTGTACTCTATCCGATCCATCTGATTTGTGGCAAAAACATAAATATAGTTAAGTCAAAGATATATACTGTCTTAAGCAAAGAAATTTTCCTAGGTTTAACATAATTTACAATGAAACCATGCACACTGAAGTATGAATAATGTTTGGAGACAAATTGCAGTCTGTATCTTTTAAGGATTATGGTCTGCCTACACCGTCACGTAATATTAGTACTTCAATGAATACCGAGTGCATTAGAGAAACCTCTTATGATGCCATTGTACTTCAAAATTATGTTGATGGTGGTGAAATCCTTTAAGTGAACAATCAGCAAAAGACCTACGATGAGATTTTGGAAAGTGCCAACAACAATCGTGGAAAAGTATTTTTATTGAGGAACCAGGAGGAACAGGCAAAGATTAATTGATTGATTTAATATTAGCTAAATTAGGTCACAACACAAAACTGCAATAGATGTGGTGTCCTTTGGTAGTGTGGCCACTCTGATGGAAGTGGGGAGAACTGAACCGAGATTATAGTAAAAAAATATATTGATTATATTTATGATCAAGAAGAAGCCGTTCACTAACCGATTACATTTTTGAATTCTCTTAATCTCCACGAAATATCTCCTCGTAAATTGGACACACCAATAATGTGGCTTAGAAATTTAATTTCCAGAAAAATCATAGTATGAGCCTAAACGACAGAGCCGCTGCCACTGTTAGCGATGATAGTGCCAAAATTTACCGATAGAGGGTGCCATGTAGTTAGCACAGCGAGCCCTCCGGCCATTAATCTCAGTTTAATAAACCAGAGCTGCTATTTATTTATTCAAGTAGCTCCTCGTTTATCCTCGCGAGGCTGAATTTGATCACAATCCAGACCCACTGCTTCACAGATATATTTTGGAAGCACTGGGAATCAAACCCGGGACCCCTCTGTATGTAGCCAGAAACTCTGAACACTAGACCACAAATGCGGTATTTCAAAATATAAACTTATTGCAACCGTCCAACGGTACTCGCTTTAAAGAGGCTGAATTTCGACCCAATATCACTGAGGCTTCAATAATAACAGCGTGTACAAAATGTGAAATAGTATTTAGTCCTCGCATTCTGTTGATTCCTAGCGACTGTCCCTTCGAATCTAAAAGGCTTCACTATCCTTTTAAAGTTTGTTTTGCTATAAATATTAATAAATCACATCGATAAACGCTACTTGTTGCTGGAATAGATTTGAGAAATTCTTATTTGTTCCATGGTCAATTTTACGTAACCTATTTAAAAGTCAACAAATTTTTAAATACATTTTAGCACCCATAATTCTAACCAAAATTCGGTTTATAAAGAAGGCTTAGTTTATATGTTGTCACAGATATATCCTCTGGCATTATATTGTCAGCTAAATCTCACATTTACCTAATATCCCATTTTGCTTAAGTGTTATTGAAAAAAAATCGTTTAAATGGAGCAAAAACACTTCGAACTTTATATGGTGGATCTTTGAATAGTTAGTAAAAACAGTTATCCCGGGCAGCACTGGATATTTCAGATAGTCTTATTATAAATAGTTTTATTTTAAATATAAAGACTCTTTCACAAAAAAAACAATAATTATGCATTAAAATTTGTCTAAAATGTTATTACTAGTTCTATAGTGGTATTTGTGTAGAGTTTTGAAACAAATGTGTATTTACTTTACGGGAAAATTCAAATAAATAAGAATGCATAAATAGTTTTATGATAATGTATATTTTTTCAACAATTACATTATAATTTTTCTTGGGAAAAAAGTAACTTTAAATTACAATTTCCTCTCTCAAACTCAATAGTGTTGGTCTTAGTTGTCGTATGGAACTACATCGATGGGCACTGGCACCACTGGTGTTGGGTTGTACCACTTGCACCCAGCATTAGCGGGGTAGTCGCACACATTCAACTGAAACACAAACACATTATATGGTTTTAACTATCGATTCTACTCAAACAACTTAATGTGAATTGTTGTAGTTCTTCACCTTCAATATGGATACAGTAGCGAGTTGAGTTAATGTTAGCTTTGTGTTGAAGTAAAAGATGTACTGCCCCATTAATTCATTGATATTATGTTTCTTAGTTAATTTAATAAAGAGACTAGTAATAACACCAGACACTGCACAGTGAAATAAACAAAGAGAAAAACTATTATGAAATATTAGAAGATCATTCACATGACCATGGTTTTTATATTTGATGTATATATTTTTATCCACTCAACAAACAATATTTTCAGAAAAAAAGTTGTATTATTTTCAGAAAAAAAAAATTGTATTATTTTATCTTTTTGAAACGCAAAAGTATTTTTTTAAATAAGTTAAAATTAAAATAACGAAAATTAAATTAATATTACAAAGCTTTAAAATATTTTAAAATACCTCAAAACATATAGTTATTTTGTATCACATTATTAAAATGATTTAAATAAGTAAGTAAAATGATCTTAAACTAATTTTTATATTTGCTTATTTTGATTCCTCTAAGAAAAGATTATAGATTACCCCATAGTAACTGGTACTGAATTAAGTACGGAAACATAACCCATGCTTTCTGTAGCTGTACTAACTTAGAAGGTAGTGGCGGTCCCTTACACAATCAAAGTACTGAATAGAACAGTTTCAGGACTCTCATAGACATTATTGATACGATATCTCCTCAACATTATGTTACCTTGCGGTTGAAGTGAAGGTTAGCAGCGCACTCCATCCTCACGGGCTTGAAACCAACACACTCGTAGAAGTGGTGGCAGTCCCTAACATCGCTAAAGTACTGAGAAGCCCAGTAGTAAGTGGAGGTAGGTGTGCATCTGGAGGTGAAGATGTTGATCCACTCCTCGTCGGTGATGGCAACGGCCTCTTCTTGAGTCAGAGCAGTGATCTGCTCGTCGGTCAAGATGGCGTCTTCAGCAGTGGCGTAGGCCAGAGCGAACAAAGCGAGAACGGCGAAAACTAGAGCAAACAAACTCCTTGGTTAAAATAAACATACCTTTACCATTTTTATATGTAATTAATGTTAACTGTAAGCTTTTGTAACTTAGATAATTAATTTGAAGTAAAATCAAGTATCATTTTTGGTTACAAGAGAAATAATCACTTGGTATTAGAAAACTACGTATCTGTGGTGCCATATTCTATGGAATGCTCAATACCACTACATGGTCTCCAGTGTTGAGTAATTATACATATAATATACTGATTTATGAATCCCGGTATAATTTATAATCGCCAATGTTTTAAGAACTTATTATTTTATTTTTTAATCGGTTTTTCATCAAAAATATAATAATTAATTCAAAATCCGTGAGAAAATTATTCAGTAGTCTGCTTTGTATTACATTAGTTGGTATTTTGTATTTTAATAAAACCATACGCTCACAAAGTTCATTTTTAAGCAATATACAAATATTATGATGGTTCTTAGAGCAGAAACATTTCTTTCGACCGCGTCAAATTACTTGTCAGGACTATTTGTATTTTAACTAGGAGAAATATCAGTGCCTCATTTTCGTAAAGACATTTATGAAACAACAGTCTCAGTACACTTGGTTGGGATTCTATTTCTGACCTGCCCAACGTCAGCAAACCAGATTATATATGATCTGTCATTCAATATACGAGGTCACCGAGGTGGGTCAGATGAATATTGGTTATTTACTTGTTATAGTAAAAAAAATGCATATTTTCAGATACTAATATATTCTAATGATATATTGTCATTAAAAATTTAAAGAGTAAGTCAGGGGAATTGTTCGAGAAAATTTGCAGAAAATATTAATAGAAACAAACGATAGAATAAGCTCCTATTGATTAAATTTATTAGTTTTTACTTTTATAAACTATTTCAAAAACATATTCCAAACGAAGATATTTTTATTCTATTTCCAAGATCTAAAAGTTAGATAATTTATATAACGTAATTAATGTATTGTACATATTGTTCTAATAGTGGGTATGAATATTTAATTTTTTCAGGAGTTATTAATTGATTACCAGATCATTTGGGTATTAATCATAAAAAATGGGATAAGGTGCTGAACTCTCCTAATTAGAATAGTTTTTTTTAAGTTTTTATTTATTTGGTCTTATGTAAATTCGAATAATATGAAGTATAATAAATTGAAAGCTTAGAACTATTTTGAACACTTTTCGATACAAGAAAAATACAATTATTATATTAATTATTGAGTATTTATATAATTTACGTTTATAACAGATGAATATAATGAATTTATTATATATTTTTCTATATGATAAAAAGTTTTTATTATATTTGAAAAATTTCTAGAGCTTAAAATTTGCATATAAATCTTAAAACGTCTGAGCTGTAGCTGGGAATTTCTTCAAACTCTGTGATTTGGACAAGCAAAAATGTAGACATATAAATTTTCGCCATAGTACTACGTCTAGTAAGTATTGATATTTATGAAATAGTCTATACAAACATCAACCTTCCACTACATTGATGATTTGGTATAAATATTTTAAATATTATTAATAAATTGTGGTAATGTATATTCTTACACCAGTTTTAATTTTTAAATGCTCTAATTAAGTAAAACATTATGTTAATTACCTTGGTCATTTAACCCATGATTTAAATACCATATATTATATTATTAAAATAAAAATTAATAAGTATGTTTACCTTTCATATTTGAGCTTGGAGACCTTCTAGTCACAAAAGCTGATGAGAAGAATTATCTTAATTTTTGCTCGCTGTCCATTTATACTTGAATCCATGACTGCGTGGGTTGGACAAAGCCCTAATAAGAATGAGTGACAAATATAAATTAATACCAATTGACCTATAAACTACAACAATACGTCATTAAAATAGATATCAGTAATGCTCAAGTATATTTCGCAATTTGAAGATCTAAATGGAAATCTTAAAGAAATCCGTATTGGCTCTGCATCAGTGGAATAAATCTCAAAATTATTCTGGTAAGACATACATTTGTGGAATGATGGGCTATGGCGTTAACCTCATCTGGTATATTTTGCGGGTTATAGGCAATAGGGGGTTCTAATACCCGTTTATTGGGTGTTTTTTCATAATTAGTTTTAAAATCTCCATCTATTCAAATGCGGCTAAATTTCCTTTAAACAATTTAAATTTCTAACTGAGCCCCATTAGTGTAAATATTTATACAGAATTGATAAACAGTAAGAAGCAGTGCACATAACCACAACAACAACAACAACAAAAATTACAAATCGGTTTCAAAAAAGCCAACTACCTTAATTTTGTTTGGTCTCAACTTCTCACTAACAGTTAGGGTTATACGCCCATGCACAAATTACGCTAATGTTCTAGGGTTAGTTAAAATTAGATTTATATGAAATGTACCTTAATTTTCTGGGAGAGAAAGTGAAAAATATCTATGTTAATGATGTCCAAACAAATGGAATTTAAAAAATCAAAACCAGGAAATTAAAATTTATAGCCAGTAAATGGAAGAGCTGTAAAATTGATATGACCAATGAAGAACACTATTTTCGGTGTGGTTGAAAAGTTAAATTTGACAGGCACGTAAAAGAAAGATTGCATATAGCCTAATAAGTTTTAATTCTCAAATTGGGAATGTATCAATTGAACAGGTTTAGTGGAGGGTTTGGTAGAACCTTGAAATCTCCTCAAAACTATTATATAATCGGTGACCTGGTGGTCTAGGGGTAAGGTGTCAGACTTCTATGCTGGCGGCCGGGGTTCAATCCTCGGTCCCGGCACAGATTTATCTGATTACCAAACCCTTCCTTCACCTCTGACAAGACATCTTGTGAATGTGAGGAATGCCAGGCCTCCACCGTGGTTCGGATTCCACGTTAAACTGTAGGTCCTCCATTTCATCTCACAATCACCCTACCATTACACATTAGCGTAAGTGCGTATAACCCGAACGGGTAGTAAGACGTGGTGCTAATAATAATAATATTATATAATCTAACTTTAAATGAGGAAGAAAATGTAAATTTGGCAGATAGCTAAATGGACCACCCCATATTACATTAAAGTTGAAATGTTTGTAGTTTTAAAATAGATGTCTGAGAAATGGATGTAAAGTGGAGAGTAAATGGAGAACGCAAAATTGTTAAACTAATGTAAAAAAAAACTGTTTTTGCTGTTTTAATTTTACAGGCAGAGGAACAACCTAAAAAATACAAACAGTAAAGAGGACATTAATAGCTTTACGATTAGAGAGTTATGTATTTAAGGATAAGCTAGCGTCAATACAAGAATGGTATAATAAATAAAATATACTATATATGCTGTCATAGCTCAGAAAACCATGATGCTGTTTAGAAAACCATGATGCGAATGTATTCATTGTGTCTCTATAATTGTATATTATTTCATTTATGCTAATTGGTAAAGAGTTTTACTCTTTTTCCCGACTTTTTCTAGTTATAATTAAATGTTTCAGTCTCTATCAATGTAAATTTCATCGTTTCCCTTATCTTATGACTGTGGTTAGGCAAATATTGCGTTGTTAATGGATGGGTGGTGGATTGGATACGCCGGAGACGACAACGTCTTCTGGACGTAGGTACCAAGATCATGTACCCGACCCCAGGTGTTCTACTTTGTACCATCACTGCTTCATAATCTGCAGCAATTGCGACTACGCGTCACTGCAGCAATCAAGTATACTCCGGTGAAAATGCTGGGGCGCGTGTGGCGTGAGTGGGAAAATCGTCTTGTTGTATGAGGGGCGCACATCTCTGAGGTAGGAACGAAAGTGTTTGAGTGTTTTATGAAAACATTACAATCACAGCTCATATGATTATTAATTGCAGTAGCGTCATTAGGGGGGAGGTAGTATGGGTGTCCAGACCACACCTGTGACTATCAGAAATGGTAACAGCAACATAACAGTGTATATTAATTGTATATTTTTTCAGCAGAAATTTATTATTTTAAAAAACTCATCCTTGAAATTAGTACTAACAAAAAAAAATATTTGTCATAATATCAATCTACCTCTATTGTATCAATATATCTACAAATATAAAACACCATGCTAATAATTAGCATAATTTTTGAACCTAAAGATGTCGACTAACTTGTAACAGGCCAATGTAATGTAATACGAACATTGTAATGTAACTCGCTAGTCGGTGTGGTGTAGTGAGCAACGAACGAAGCCGTTAGATGAAAACCTGATCCACTCGACAGTCGGTTTTTCCACGAATCTCTTTGATAGTTCCATTACAAGTCAGTGCTGGTGCAGGTGTTCGCGCCAAGCACAGTGATACAATCGTCAAAGTGAATACTGGAGGAAAGGCGTATTTTATGCTCTTACCATTTCGCAGCAAGTGTCAGAATATTCAAATCTGTAGAATACATTCGTATGAACTTTTTTTAATGACCACTAGTTTCTTGATTTTTTTCAAATACTAATTAATTTCAATCCACCATTAGCCCTCCTTTTTCTAAATAAGTTTGTCTGCCACCATCGTTTTTGTCTTTTCTGATTTTCTTATTTTCAAATAGCAACATCCCAATTTAAGAAACGCTGCACTCGTGACTTGTAAGTCCAACATTTCAGCTAGAAATGAGAAAAAACCGGAAGCACTGTCGAGACGAGCATCCAAAGTGAGCATTCACCACAACTAATCAGGAAATTTGAACCGAGCTTTGTAATGTAATTATTGTATAGAGGATTACATTACAAAGCTCAGCTCAAGTCAGTCGCCGCCTTTACAATGATCATGCTTTCCGGTCAAAGCTGTCATTATTACCCAATTAAAATTACGCTTCGAATTACGTGGTTTAGTCTGCACGTGCTGTTGTGTTCGTTTTTGTTGGTGTTTTTATAGGCGCTTATTTTGTCATATTTTCTGGTATTTAGCTATAATATTGTGGAAATAAGTATTTGTGTACCAAAAACTTTTTTTTTAATGAAGTAGCTTCTCGAAAATGAAACTTATAAAGACCTATTTACGATCTACCATGGGACAATCAAGGTTTTCCGAACTTACAATATTATCAATTAAAAGTGAGTTGGTGAAAGGCATTGATTCTGATGAAGTGATTCACAAGTTCGCAGCTTTAAAGGCCAGGAAAGCAATTTATGATATAGTCTAGAGCAGATATTGTGAAATTTTTCCTATGAGTGTGCCACTAAAGGACTAGCTGAATTTTGAAATATTCCAGTATGCTACCTCTTACCATTTATACGTTTTTTATTAAGTGTTTGAAAATAGAAAGTTTGTGAATATTATTGTAACATTTAGCTACAATCCTAGAAGAATCGACTAAGAAAAATGTATACAATTTACCCCGTTTCACCAGCCCTGCGTCTAGAACTACGAGTCGGGAAGAAAACATAAACACTACCGAGCATAAGCACGTCGCGAGGAAAACTAGCCGCTGATCCCAAGTTTCGATCGGCGACCACCAGAGCGTGCCACACAAACATGAACTGTCCAAAGAACTTAAGATGTGAAGAAATGTTGTTCTTCCACTTTCTCGAAGCATCGGGATGTTTGGATTATATGGTAGAGGTTTCTGTTGTCATGCGCGTTCCTCCCCACCCCCGTTTGGTGATTCATATGTTTACCCTTACCTTTTATTCCGTTCTCCAATGTTCTCTGGGGGTTTGTATATATGTCATGCGAGGCTATGTATGGCCGACTCTTGGATTTAACTTGGACGAAGGTATTGGAAGCTAAGATTTCAGGATTGTTCAAATGTAAGATCTAAATTCTTTTTCGACTTAATGTTTTTTTTTCTGGTTATTAATTTTTATTTACCTTTTAACTTTTCAAAATTATATTTCAGCTTCATAATATTAACTTTGTAACGAGGAACTTATGATATATTTAGATTTTGATCAGTGTTAAACTTTGGGTCAATGAATTTGTATCGATCTCAATACTTCATAAAAATCGATAGTTAATTCATTTATGTGGATATCGATACCTTATTTATTTTTGGGACTATCGATCATTTTGTAGAGATATCTCTCGACTTAATTGTGAGACTGAAGCGATTTTATTATAAGGGTTATTATTGGGAATTTTTGGAATAAGTTTTCTTTAACGAGGATTTTTGACAGTTTAAAAAAAAAAAAAATTTCACCTGTAATTAAAGTGTTTATTCTGGGGAATGCCTATTGGCCGTACGATGGTACGATTTTGTAAGATCTTAGAGTATAATGGGAATATTTATAGAAGTATAAGGAATAATGAGGGAATTTTCGAGGGCTTATGTTGTAACGTATGAAGGTAGATATGAATCTCATAATAAATATTTTGTTTTGACGAAGATCACATACCTTTACAAACTGGTTAGATGCGGAAATAGTTGATTTAGGTATTACTGTTCTCTTCTATTGTAATTGTCTTGGGTTAAAACCATATTTAACTATGATATATATTTTTTGCTTCAAGCATTCTAATTCATAATGAAAATCTTTTCACCAAATCTACGGCTATATTAATAATTTTTAAGATCTCTATATATTGTTACCCACCTCGGTGGCGTAGTTGGCTAACGCTCTTGTCGTGTTGAGCTCGACTGCTGAGGACGGGGAGATCGAGGTTCGAATCTCGGTCGGGTGAACTGGGGGTGATTTTTCCTAAATGGTTTTCCACTCTCCTTCCACGCAAATGCGGATTCACTTCCTCTAATTTAACCTTCCCAATTCCTAATCCATTAGAGTAATTAGTAATTAAAGCGTATAACCCGAACGGGTAGTAAAACGCGGAGCTAAATAATAATATATATTGTTCAAACTTATTCAAATGATAATGCTTATACTTATATATTTAAAAATACTTTTAAATAAGTATCAACAAAGCTACTCTAAGTATTTTCAATGCTAAAAATAGAAATAATACCCTTAGGTTTGGTGTGTATTGGTATATCTTTAGTTTGAATACATATTTCTATATTTAATTTTCCTTGAGGGCAACCGTCATTATATTATTCCCGCAACTGGTGTGAGTTGCGTGCTCTGGGTTTTGGAGGTCAATCTCAAATATTCAAAAAACAAGAACTCCAGCCGCTCACTTCTAATGCCTTTGTGATTTGGGCCTCCTATTATGTTATGATGTAGCTAAGGACGGTTCATTATGAAATGTAACCAGCCGCTCACTTCTAATGCCTTTGTGATTTGGGCCTCCTATTATGTTATGATGTAGCTAAGGGCGGTTCATTATGAAATGTAATGAATAAAGAAAATCAAATTCTAAATATTTAAATGCCTAGATTTTAAAGAAGGTGAATTCATCAAACTGTCAACGTGAGTGTCTAAAGTTTGAACTTTACGTTTGGTTGATCACTTTTTGTGTTCAACAGTACACAAGTTTCACTTATAATACATTCAAGATATTAATTTACTTGTATGACAGCTCAAAAGGTTACTATAAATAATCCATAATACATCCCTACGTCAACAGCTGACATCTTTCACACTGGAAAATTGTAATTAAAATGTATGGTAATGTATGAATTTGATAGTTAACCACAGTAATTTAGTCCAATATCATTTATATATTTATTTGAGGTCGCGCACAAAGCTTATTTATCGTTTTATTCCTATTTAAAAAATTATTATTGACACCACTTTCACAAAAGGGCTAACTAACATAGCTTCAAAATGGCGACTGATGAATTTAAACCATGTGATTGAACGTGACGGAAACAAGTTATTTACAATGATGCACCCACATAGTGGATACAAATATTTTTATTCAATTGAATATTTCGAAATATGATAAAATGATTTAAAATATTTTATTATATATATATATATATATATATATATATAAAAAAAATCACAAGTATTGTCTCTTTCCAGGTAAATACGATGCCTGTATTAAAAGGCATTAATGTATGCACTGTATGTATGCCGCTTCACATTTACCGATGAGAGCCGGACAGAGCCGGAAACAGACGAATGACAGAATTAAAAGCGAGACCAGCTGCCTGGCCGGTCAGTTTGAGTGAGAAAGAATAGCTTTCACTATGAAATAAGAGCTGCCATCTCAACCATTATTAGCAGTATCCTTGTTGGAGAGGATTCTAATTATAATAATTGGTTTTAACATCATTTTCCTCTTATTATCTTTATTCCTATATAAATTTTAGGGAAGCATTGCTTCCCTTGCGTCCTTTGAATAAACGCCACTGCGAAATAGTGGAGGGTGGCTTAGGGGAGATAGGGATCCTGTAAAAATCTTTACCATTCTAATCTCCGTGCCATTTACCAAATTACTAAATAATATTCGATTTAAAATATCCCATGTTGCCCTTCCTACCATGTTCTTATTGTACTGTACATTATGGCCAAGAAAACCATTGATAAAAATACCTGCTTATATTCTGAACAGGTAGTAAGACTCCGCGATTGAAAAACACATAAAAGTATAGCATATAAAGAATAATCACTTCAACATTTCAAACAGATTCTAGGGTCATCCAGGGTTTAATATTTGCTCAAGTTGAGCACCCTCACTCCCCCTACGTTTTCAAAGAAATTCCAGAGCCCCCACCCAAGAACAAAAAATAATGTAAGTGAAACAAAATAAAATAAATTATTGTATAAAAATATTGGAATAAAGAGTTTCAAAGTTTACCAAAGAACCAAAGAGAGGGAAAACAAGTGAAAAAAGTAGCACCATGGTTCACTAATTTTGGTCTCTAGAAGTGGTTAATTTTAATGGTTACGTAGCTAGAAGTTATGCGCTGGTTTTTGTATTCATTTACTTAACTAGGCTTTTTCGCTTGCCTTTACAAAATTGTCTAGCTTATCGGGAAATTTTAGCATACAAATAATTTTATCTAGGGGGGGTGTTCAAGTATTATATGTAATAACCTTTGGGGGGTGGAGGGGGATTCAAACTTCACTTATTTTGGCTGACAAGGGGGAAGGAGGGGTCAGACCAATGCTTCCGTAAGACAGAGAAAGACACACAATAATTTAATTACCTGTTTAATACCGTAAATTTAAATTAATTGTTCAACAATATTTATTCTGAATTATTTCACACCATTAGTTACACCTCTATGTTAATAATTACCAGCAACTTATAAATTGTATATGCAATAATACTTTTTTTTTTCTGTGAGCAGATAACAAAATAAATCGACAAATATTTCGTAAGCAAGAAAGGGGGGTTCGAAAAATACTATGTAAGCAAGAGAGGGGAGTCAAGTGCTAGTTTTTGTTTGATTACATTGGGGGTAGGAAGTCCAAAATTGCCAAAAATGTTCTTACGTAATACCTGAACACCCCCTAATCTGTTTCAGTAAATTCATATCAATGAGTGTACTGTTTATAAACTTTAAAATGACTAAGTAGTTCCAAGTACAGTATAATACGTATTATTATAAGGTTCTGATATTGGATAGGAATATTGAAAAGTCTCCAGGAAGGATCGGCTTACGTTACCAGTTTCATAGTGTATTGACCTGGTAACGAATCTAAATCACACTTTTGTTAGTTTTGCTTTTCCATTAATAAATAGGGCTACTTTATATTTTTTTTATATCGAAACCGACGTTATAGGGCAGTTTCTCTTCTTAAAGACAGTTGCTTACTCGATAAACAAATTTTCCTCGTTGTGTTTTGATGTTTCACAATTTTAACTAACATTACACAAAGCACTATCACTTTTGAAAACAATACATGAAAAGGGGGTGGGAATGAAATGAGCCGTTCACACTGCAAGGTAACTCGTCTGCCTTTCCTATTAACACTTTCCCTCTTTCGATGTAAAGTATTCTCACTCTACTATTAGCCCCTGGACAGCATTGTCTTCCATTTATTTTTGCCATTTTTCTCGTTTCCTATTTTAGATATAAACATGGTTCCACGGAATTTTTTAATCTATATTATAGCAGGAATATGATTATGTGCTCTTTCCGCGAGTAAATCAAATTGCTTAAGCTGTAGAGATTTTTTTTAATGTTTACAAAAAGTCTACTTTCAGATTCAAAAATATCTTATAATGACGTAGGACTATTTTTAGAATTATTTTCAGAATGTATGGTTTTTGTTTCAATGTTCTATATTTAAAATTCTCTGAATAAAAAGGAAAAAAATTAAAATGGGAAATCCTATCGTGTTTTGCTCTGACGTCACAGGTAGGCAACATCGTTAACGAGAGCTAGAAATATGTTTTTGTTTAATTGGTTCTATTTAGTATTATTACTGTCTGACAAGACATCTTGTGAATGTGGGGAATTCCAGGCCTCCACCGTGGTTCGGATTCCACGTTAAACTGTAGGTCCTCCATTTCATCTCACAATCACCCTACCATTACACATTCGCGTAAGTGCGTATAACCCGAACGGGTAGTAAGACGTGGTGCTAATAATAATAATAATAATAATAATAATAATAATAATAATAATAATAATAATAATAATATTACTGGTTCCCGTACCTATACGAAAAATTGCTTACGCCAACGTTTTTACTATACAAGTTCCAGGGTTCGTAGTTAATTCCAAGGACAGTTCATATGTTTAGTGATTAATCTTTAGCACAAAACAGCTCAAGACATATTTTTAGAAATCTCAACAATATTTTTATGTCATTAAAAATCTTATCTTAATAGCGTCCATGTATTCACCGACTAACGTAAATTAAGTTTGGATATTGGGACAACACTTTTTTATATGATTTTTATTTTTATTTTTAATAGTTTTGCACAGTTTTTTACTGCTCATTCGGGCAATCCGTATGGATTTCAATTAAAACTCCTATAGCAGTTTTTGTGTAACGAGTCCATTTGAATTTAAAATAGTAGATAAATTACCCTAGATTTTCGTTATGTATTTGTTAAAAGAAAACATATGTTACGTTTCTAAGGTACCCTCATACAAAATTGAATCAACACAATGATGTATTCC
>CABFOV010000666.1:34196-76027 GCA_902141375.1 Timema poppense
TTCCGCCCCCCCCCCCACCCCCCATTGGAAAAACTTTAATTCCATTGACTTGACTTTTCCGAACAATTACTGTCGATTCACATGCTCTCTCTAAAACGATAGCAGTGCTGATATTTGGACATGACAGTTCTAATCCAATCACAAGAAGTCCGCGTGACCAGCGTAGCCCGCACTGCTCGAGTAGAGATAATTTCAACTTTTCCAGCACTTCTAAAAGTGATGGTTTAAATGAAAGGATTATCCATTTAGTATATTTAGCAGTTTCACATTTTATTTGTCTTCCATAGCTGCAAGCAATGCTATTTTCCTTTTTCTATCCATTAAAGGCCCTTTGACATGGTATTAGTTGACTAATGCAAGTAGATTAATTTGGCTGGGCGCGCACAGCTTGCATCGTCTAAACAGACAAGCAAGCTACTAACATGCAAGTTCACTTACAATTGAAAAAGTTGGTCACCTTCCAACTTTACTAATGCAAGTAGACAATTCAAAAGGGTGGCATTTAAAAAAATGTGTGTGGGGGGAGGGGGGCGGGAGGAGGTGAGGGACACTTATTTGTGTAATGTTATGAAAAGAATGAACTTTTGTGGAATTTTAAGCACCGTATTTATAAAGATAAGTATGTGAGGAATATTGCACAAAAGGATATCATAAAGTGATGTTAGGTTTACAGTACATATTCTCAAGAAGTGTCCAAACTAAAATGTTACGTAAATATTGCAAATGTGCCTAATGAGAGATATTATTTAATATCGGTAAGCAAATGTTATAAATAATTTCATCAAACAATTATTTACTACCAATCAACGTGTTATGTGTTGTTTTTTTTACATACAATCACAAAATATAATACAACATTGTAGTACCGTGATTAGTTCCGGCAACATAATATTCGCGTTATCGGCAAGTAAGTTATGAATGGCCGGCGGTTTTCACGCGAAATCACCAGCACGCTTTCCAATCTCCGTACTTGACACTTTAACAAATCTTTATAAGTTTTAATCAATAATGTTCAGTCCATACGTTTCAAACATTTTTTTAATAATAGTTTGACAACTTGAGTAGATACAAAATATATTATTATTGTCTCACAACAAACCAGATAGTTCATATTTAAACCAGTCTACAAATTAATTTATTATTATTTTTAAAGAATATTTTAGGCCTAGCTAGCATTCAACAAGATATTTTGTTATTAATAAACCAACATTTAAAACACAGCTTAAAAAACCTGGGCTAGGCCTATTTAAAAAAATGGCCAGCTTAGTTTGGTTGTATTGGGATTTATTTACCTTATTTGAGTTTAATTTAATTTACCATGTATGCTAAATGAGTTAACAAATCAAGTAAAATAATAAAGTAAATATTTGAGCTCAACTGAAATATATATTTTAATGTATTAAGGAATTAAGAATTAGGAGACATTCTAATCCCTAACGTTTTTAATGTTTTTTTATGTTGTTTATATAAAACAAATTTTATATAGGTCAATTAATTATGATAAATTGCGTTTCCGTAAAAAATATTAATTTATTTGGCCGCCCATTCTTATTCTAAATTCACCTTTCCTAGCCCCTAACACATTATCTTAGTTAGTTTATGCGTGTAAATAACACGAACGAGAAATGAGACGCAGTGATAAAAAAATGTCTCCAATAGAAAAAAACCAGTTATCACCACTTCATTTTCAGCCATGTTTTAAGAAGAGATACTAATACAAGTGAAAAATGCGTGTCAACCCAACTAGCATGTTAGTAATCTAATACTAGTAGACTTGCATAAGTCCACTAACATCGTGTCAATGAGCCTTTTTAAGAGGTGCGGACTAATTGTACTGCTTTCAAGTTTCAGCGTACGTGTGAAGTACCCAGCGACATGGATATAAATGTGTATCGAGAAATAATTGAATAAATATTCATGACCGGACGTATGCCGTTGATCCCGTGGTCTCAGGCATAAGCTGCCAATCTACTATAATGTTACTGTGAGAATGGTCATGTTCGAATCTCATCTGAAAGCATTAGGGTTGGTTTTCCAATATTCTTTCCATGCTAATGCAAGTGCACTTTATTTAAATCTTAACTCACAATCTTTACCAAATATATTTTCCAAACTGTTGATAATTTTTGGGTTACAATACATGGTAGTTTTGTATCTATTCCTTAAACAGATAGATGCAATTGCACCTCACTCATCCTTTCCCCTTAAGGCAAATCCAATAAACACTTTAGCTAGTCCAATGGTTGTAGAACTTGTTGCCTATAATCTCTCACTTTTTACAGGTATTGTTAATTATGACATCAGAAAATAATTTTTAGTATGTTGGGTCAATGTTGGGTGCGTTACAATAATATCTTAATAACCACTAAAGCTGTATTTAATAGACCAATGAGTAAAGTTAATAAACAAAACTTACAGAAAAAGTTGATCAAAAGTAATATTTAAATTTGTACTATTGGGAACTGTATTTTCATATAATTATCTGAAAATGTATTAGGTTCTTATGAATTAAATAATAAAGGTAGATTGAATAAAATTCAATAAAAAAGAGAACACGCATTTTGTTCTGTTTTCTGTTTAAAGTTGTGGTTCAATTCAGGTCTCAAGCGGTATAAAATATACCTTTACAGAGTGAACACAAGGTTGTTAATGTGGTCAATTTATGTGACTAGGAGTTTACATTACAATTACCTAAAGTTCAAGACGAATACAAATTAATGACAAAAATAATACGTGGTATCTAATTACAAATTTATCTATTTCAAATGTAAAAATAGTTTTAAAAAAATGACGTGTTAAAGTTTGGCTCAAAATGTACAGTAGTGATTTTAGAGAGAGAGTAGAAAAAGATGTGTATTTATTTTACGGGAAAATTCAAATAAATAAGTATGCATAAATAGTTTTATGATAATGTATATTTTTTTCAACAATTACATTATAATTTTTTCATGGTGAAAAAGTAACTTTAAATTACAATTTCCTCTCTCAAACTCAATACTATTGGTTTTAGTTGTCGTATGGGACTACATCGATGGGCACTGGCACCGCTGGTGTTGGGTTGTACCACTTGCACCCAGCATTAGCGGGGTAGTCGCACACATTCAACTGAAACACAAACACATTATATGGTTTTAACTATCGATTCTACTCAAACAACTTAATGTGAATTGTTGTAGTTCTTCACCTTTAATATGGATACAGTAGCGAGTTGAGTTAATGTTAGCTTTGTGTTGAAGGGAAGGATGGAGAATAAATATACTCATTTAAGATAGGGGAGTCCCAACTTCTTGGAGGAACTGAATGCTTTAGTAGCCTATTAGGACCAACATTAATACCTCAGTTCAGTGAAAGAAGTGTCTTACGGTGGTTTGAGCACATTGAGAGGATGAGTGTGGATCGAGTGACGAACCCAATATATGAAGGTTAAGTGTATGGATCAAAGGAGATGGGTAGGCCATGTAAGACGTGGCTGAATGTTGTAAATGAATATTTGAAAAAGAGAAACATTAAGAATTTAAAAAATAAAAAGCATGAATGACTCAGTGTATTGATGTTGCTGAAGCGAAGGAATTATGCAAAGATAGTGAAGTGTGGAGAAAATTATAGTTGTTTTTTGAGTTATATTTACAGTTTCTTGCCTACCCCGTAAGAGAATGGCGTGATTATCTATGTATGTATGTATGTATGTATGTATGTATGTATGTTTGAATGTATGTATGTATGTATGTATGTATGTATGTTTGAATGTATGTATGTATGTATGTATGTATGTTTGAATGTATGTATGTATGTATGTATGTATGTATGTATGTATGTATGTATGTATGTATGATGTATGTATGTATGTATGTATGTATATATATGTATGTATGTATGTATGTATGTATGTATGTATGTATGTATTAATACCTCCTCAAAATATTGTTACGTTGGTGTTAAAGTAAAAGATTTTAAGCACATGAATTCATATATAATATAAGGTTTTTCTAATTAATTTGATAAATTAATTTGTAAAATTAATAATGCAATTACTGCTGTAAATTTATTAGGAATAGATCATCAATTGAATAAGAAAAAATATATATATATCTGGTTGGATATGAATTGGAGTGAATGATACTTAAAGGAATTCTATAATGTCTTTAATCTAATAACACTGTGTAATGAAATAAACACCAAGAAATTCTACTCCTAAATATAGGATTATATTTTCCACACGCGTTTAAAAAAATTCTAATCCACCCAATAAAAAGTTATTTCGGAAAATATATTAGTATTATTTTATTTGTATGTATATTTTAACAGTTATTTCCTAATAAATTATAATAGAAATAAAAACATAAGCTATTAGAGTGTTTATAATATCTTTAAATATTGTATAGCATATTGTTATTTTGAAACATATTAATAATAATTTTGAAATAATAACAAAAATGATATAAACTTTGAAACAGTTTAATTGTCAATAATGTTGGTATTCCGATCAATGTAAGAAAAGATTATGGATTATCACATGGTAACTGGTACTGAATTAAGTACGGAAACATAACCCATGCTTTCTGTAGCTGTACTAACTTAGAAGGTAGTGGCGGTCCCTTACACAATCAAGGTACTGAATAGAACAGTTGCAGGACTCTCATAGACATGATTGATACGATATCTCCTCAACATTATGTTACCTTGCGGTTGAAGTGAAGGTTAGCAGCGCACTCCATCCTCACGGGCTTGAAACCAACACACTCGTAGAAGTGGTGGCAGTCCCTAACATCGCTAAAGTACTGAGAAGCCCAGTAGTAAGTGGAGGTAGGTGTGCATCTGGAGGTGAAGATGTTGATCCACTCCTCGTCGGTGATGGCGACGGCCTCTTCTTGAGTCAGAGCAGTGATCTGCTCGTCGGTCAAGATGGCGTCTTCAGCAGTGGCGTAGGCCAGAGCGAACAAAGCGAGAACGGCGAAAACTAGAGCAAACAAACTCCTTGGTTAAAATAAACATACCTTTACCATTTTTATATGTTAATAATGTTAACTGTAAAGTTTTGTAACTTAGATAATTAATTTGAAGTAAAATCAAATAACATTTTTTGTTACAAGAGAAATAATCACTTGGTATTAGAAAACTACGTATCTGTGGTGCCATATTCTATGGAATGCTCAATACCACTACATGGTCTCCAGTGTTGAGTAATTATACATATAATATACTGATTTATGAATCCCGGTATAATTTATAATTGCCAATGTTTTAAGAATTAGTTATTTTATTTTTTATTGGTTTTTTTCATCTAAAGTATAATAATTAATTCAAAATCCGTGAGAAAAATTATTCAGTAGTCTGCTTTATATTACATTAGTTGGTATTTTGTATTTTAATAAAACCATACGTTCACAAAGTTCACTTTTAAGCAATATATAAATATTATGATGGTTCTTCGAGCATATCTATCGACCGCGTCAAATTACTCTTCAGGACTATCTGTATTTTAACTAGGAGAAATATCAGCGCCTCATTTTCGTAAAGACATTTAAGAAACAACAGCCTCAGTACACTCGGTTGGGATTCTATTTCTGACCTGCCCAACGTCAGCAAACCAGATTATATATGATCTGTCATTCAATATACGAGGTCACCGAGGTGGGTCAGATGAATATTGGTTATTTACTTGTTATAGTAAAAAAAATGCATATTTTCAGATACTAATATATTCTAATGATATATTGTCATTAAAAATTTAAAGAGTAAGTCAGGGGAATTGTTCGAGAAAATTTGCAGAAAATATTAATAGAAACAAACGATAGAATAAGCTCCTATTGATTAAATTTATTAGTTTTTACTTTTATAAACTATTTCAAAAACATATTCCAAACGAAGATATTTTTATTCTATTTCCAAGATCTAAAAGTTAGATAATTTATATAACGTAATTAATGTATTGTACATATTGTTCTAATAGTGGGTATGAATATTTAATTTTTTCAGGAGTTATTAATTGATTACCAGATCATTTGGGTATTAATCATAAAAAATGGGATAAGGTGCTGAACTCTCCTAATTAGAATAGTTTTTTTTAAGTTTTTATTTATTTGGTCTTATGTAAATTCGAATAATATGAAGTATAATAAATTGAAAGCTTAGAACTATTTTGAACACTTTTCGATACAAGAAAAATACAATTATTATATTAATTATTGAGTATTTATATAATTTACGTTTATAACAGATGAATATAATGAATTTATTATATATTTTTCTATATGATAAAAAGTTTTTATTATATTTGAAAAATTTCTAGAGCTTAAAATTTGCATATAAATCTTAAAACGTCTGAGCTGTAGCTGGGAATTTCTTCAAACTCTGTGATTTGGACAAGCAAAAATGTAGACATATAAATTTTCGCCATAGTACTACGTCTAGTAAGTATTGATATTTATGAAATAGTCTATACAAACATCAACCTTCCACTACATTGATGATTTGGTATAAATATTTTAAATATTATTAATAAATTGTGGTAATGTATATTCTTACACCAGTTTTAATTTTTAAATGCTCTAATTAAGTAAAACATGATGTTACTTACCTTAGTCATTTAAACCATGATTTAAATACCATATACTATATTATTAAAATAAAAATTAATAAGTATGTTTACCTTTCATATTTGAGCTTGGAGACCTTCTAGTCACAAAAGCTGACGAGAAGAATTATCTTAGTTTTTGCTCGCTGTCCATTTATACTTGAATCCATGACTGCGTGGGTTGGACAAAGTACTAATAATAATGAGTGACAAATATAAATTAATACCAATTGACCTATAAACTACAACAATACGTCATTAAAATAGATATCAGTAATGTTCAAGTATATTTCGCAATTTGAAGATCTAAATGGAAATCTTAAAGAAATCCGTATTGGCTCTGCATCAGTGGAATAAATCTCAAATTATTCTGGTAAGACATACATTTGTGGTATCATGGGCTATGGCGTTAACCTCATCTGGTATATTTTGCGGGTTATAGGCAGTAGGGGGTTCTAATACCTGTTTTTTTTTTATCATTGGTTTGAAATTATCCTTCCCTGCAAATGTGGGTGAATTTCCTTTAAACAAATTCTTACTTGAACCTCTTTATGTAAATATTTATACAGAATTTATAAACAGTAAGCCGCGGTAAAATTCCCACAACAAAAAAAGATAAATTAAAAATCATTTTCAAAAAAGCCAACTATCTTAATCTTGTTTGATCACATCTTCTCACTAACAGTTAGAGTTTTACGCTTATGTACTAATTACGCTAATGTGGTAGTGATTCGGAAGGTTATTAATTGTATATGAAGTGGACTTGGGTTAGAATAAAGAGGTGGTGGAAAATCATTAATGTTAAATTAACCTCAGTACACCCAAACGGGTTTCTATCACGGATATCTCCATCAATGGCAGCCTAATTTATTGAAAAAGTGACGCCTTAGACCATTGTTTCTTAAATTCGTTTTGACTGAGGACCACCAAATGAAAATTTTGCGCACTAGAGATCCGCCAAACCACTGGCTGAAGGGGGAAAGTGCGGATTGAAAATTATGCAGGAAAAACATCATTTTAGGAGATTCCGGTTTTAGGACTATAGTTACAAAAGGAACCTTAATTATTTTATTACATTTAATGAAGAAAATATATTATATAATGATATAATTATTAGTAATCAATAATTATTTTACTATTTGTAACATTTTTTAACCTCATAGTTTTTGATAAATAACCAGTAAATAATTGTTCATATTTTGTTGAACTATGGTTGGTACAGACTTCCTTTTCTATTGGACTTGCGTCTAACGTGTAGTGAAATTTAGAATAAACATGAAAATATGATAACCCTAATTTTATGAAAAAATGTATCAGCAGTGATTTCTGGTAGCTTACCTCTTGAACCAAATGTTATTTTTATAGTCAGCCAAGACCTTGTATGGACCACTTGATAGGCCCTCGCGAATCATTAATATCACTTTTAGAAACACTGCTTCAGACCATTCGACTACCGAAGCGGGTAGCTTATATCTTTAATTATTATGCTGTCTGATACCTTATCTCAGCCGGTAATATTTCATTCTACTGAGCTAGGAGGTCCAGGATCGACAATTGGCATGGCTGAAAAATGTTTCATTGGTGAATTGTGGATTTCCACTTTCACAGTGATGAATTAACGGCCGGGAGCATGGTTGTTGTGTCTGTTCTAGATTTAAATTAATGCATAAGTATTTTTTGATATACTCATTTGGTTCAGAAAGTGATTGTTAAAAAACTCAAATAAATAAAAATTAAATAGATTTTTAGCACCCGTTCGGGTAATATGACAAAGTACTAATTACACCAATGAGTTATGAATTAGGAAGGCTTAGTATAGAGGAAATGCACCCACATTTACGTGGAGGGAGAGTGGAAAACTATTTGGGAAAATTACCCTCAGTGAACCCGACCGGGATCTAACCCCAATCTCCCATTCTTCGGCAGCCTAGTACAACACGAGAGAAGCGCGTTAGACCACGTGGTTACCGAAGCGGTTATTAAATATATTATAGGTACAGTAGCCCCGTGGCTTCTTTGGTGCTGACTGACAGCTCACAGCTGACTTCTGACAGTCAACATATAGGTATATACCTAAAATTTTGACTGTCAGAAGCGACAGCTGGTAGACACATGTTTTTGCAGATCATATGGTTCGGCGTAGGGATACATAATTTGGTCTGGTAACTTTTCAAAACCGTCAGCTGTCATCTGTGAGCTGTCAGTCAGCGCCAAAGAAGCCATGGGGCTACTGTATAAGCTATATATTGTGAGTACATTTTTCGGGATCAATATTTATCTACATCTATAGGCACGCAGACAAAATGTTATGCTCATTTAGTTTTGTTCACTGGTTATAGGGAGGTCTGGGCTCAAATCCCGGCTGAATATGATGAGTGTTTTTTCCTAAAGGGTTTGCCACTCTCCCTGTACGTAAAGCACGTTGCCTTCTTTATCCCTTTCCCAAAGGCGCAATTAGTATACACGCAAGTGAGGTGGACGCGGTGGAAAACAAACATCAAAACCATAATTTAAATGTTATTTACACTAAAACGTCCATATGAAATATTTAAACATGTTCTAAAAAAAATAGGTTGATTCTATTCCCGATCGGTTCTACAGAGGGTGATTTTCTCAAAATGGTTTCCCAGTCTCCTTCTACGCAAATGCGAGTAGATTAGCTCTAAAATGATTTTTTCCCCCATTAGAGTAATTATCAAAAATGCCTATAACCTAAACCAATAATAAAAGAAGGTAATAAAAAAGAGCGTGGATATTATCAATTCGTGTAAATTGCAGTGTTAAAAAATTCCCTAGCTGAAATAACTAATAATAGATTATAAATAAATATAATGCTGTGTTTAATTAGATAAAACCACTCATCAATCAAATAAATGGTACGGAAATGTGAACGAACTTTCTCACTTCATTGCTTAAAAATGGAGATATTTAATCAAAACTCGTAACATATGGGAAACGAAATAATATAAACTGGCAAACCCGAGAAAAAATTGCGATATACTCACGTAACCGGATTTAAATTTTATAATTTTATTTTTAAATAATTGAAGTCCTAATTTGTATATTTGGACCAATAAAAATATATATTTTAGGTCCACAAGGGTCAACACTTCGTATTAAAATTTCGACTTAAGCTTAAAAAATTTTGACATTTTATTAGGGGTTGCACATATTATGGTTATCGCATTGCTATTAAATTCCTCATTTATAAATTCATACCAATAAAAAAGGTAAATATTGACTATTGAGTCTAAAATGATGGAGATAAATTATTGCTGTACAAATATTTTCCCTAAGAGGTTAAAGGAAAAAGAACATCAAATTTTTGAGAGACTTACTTATTTACTTACTCTATGACGTTGGAGAACTATTACGTTAAAACTTAAGTAGTATCTCGGTACAACTAAAGCTCACAAAATTGTATATTAAAATGTTTTACAATATCTCAGAAACTATTGAGTAGCCATTTTGTTTGTAATATTGATCAATGCTTAGAAATTAAATTTAATCAAAATCGCTACAGCCGGTCTAAGTTCACTGACAAAAAGCATGGACGTGGTCGTAAGACAAAACTCATAACAATAATGATCTAACTATGTTTATGTTATGGTAACAGTGGTTTGTTTATCGATTTGTATTTTGCATCAAATCGTAAAGATCCTTTGTTTCTGTTGAGGTTAGCATGTGCCATCTTCATGAATAAGCGGATAGCTTGGACGGATATCGGATTATCATCCCTTATACGAGCGTCAAGTTTTTGTCTATTCTCGCTCTATTGGTTGATATCTAGACATATATGTCACGTAGTCCCAGATACACGAGTTGAAATGTTCATTTGTTCTTACTCGTCTCCCATTTCTTCGCTAAAACGACGGAGAGTTAGAAAAAGAATAACTTAAACTGATATTAATTAGTATTTGACCATAGATGTGAAGGAATTGCAAGGACCGCGAAAGAGTACGGAATAGCGCTGTTAATATTCTTTCCTACTATTTATATTTAAATCCCATCTTGGGCTTTATATTATTCTATCTGACCCCAGTTGTGGCATTCACAAAATGGTAACAGCTTGAGCTGTTGAAGAATTATGTACGGCCCCTGTTTGGGTATTCACACAATGGTCACAGTTAGAGCAGTTAAATAATTATGTACGGCCTCTATTTGGGTATTCACAAAATGGTCACAGTTAGAGCAGTTGAACAATTATGTACGGCCTTTGTTTGGATATTCACACAATGGTCACAGTTAGAGCAGTTGAACAATTATGTACGGCCTCTATTTGGGTATTCACAAAATGGTCACAGTTAGAGCAGTTGAACAATTATGTACGGCCTCTATTTGGGTATTCATACAATGGTCACAGTTAGAGCAGTTGAACAATTATGTACGGCCTCTATTTGGGTATTCATACAATGGTCACAGTTAGAGCAGTTGAACAATTATGTACGGCCTCTATTTGGGTATTCATACAATGGTCACAGTTTGAGCAGTTAAATAATAATGCTCGGCCTCTGTTTGGGTATTCATACAATGGTCACAGTTTGAGCAGTTAAATAATAATGCTCGGCCTCTGTGTGGGTGTTTTCACAATGGTCACAGTTTGTTCACTCACACAACGGTCACAGATTGGTCATTCACATAATGGTAATATTTTGGTCGCTGACACAAGAGTCATATTTTGGTCATTCACACAATGGTCATACCTTTAACATTCAAAAAATCATGTTTGGCCACAGTTTAGGCATTTAATCACTCTTCACAGCTTGAACATTTAAACAATTATTGTGTTTAACCACAACTTGGGATTTCACAGAAAAAGTCACAGCTTTAATGACCAAACAATGCCTGACTACAGCTTGGGCATCCACATAACAATTTGTGGGCCCATTTGCACTTTTTTATTTCAGCACTGCGGGCTTGGGCTATAAGTCTACGTTACATGTTGTTCAATTAAACACAATTGATGGTATCTCACATTTTCTATAACATCTAAAACACTTCAAACATATCAGTTGAAATACGTTAATTAACATATAATGAGTATTATACTATCTGTGTTTGTGTTGTAATGTATTGATAACGAATGCAATTTAGATTTACCCCACATGCACATTATCGGGTGAAAAAATTATCGCATTCTCCTACTTGAGCTAAGCACTGACATTTGAATCGAAAAATAGCATGCCTCTTCTTTAAAAAATCATATCAATCTTGTATTTTATCTATTAAAATAGGCCTTAAAATTATAAAGGTTGTTAATATTTTGTCTATTATTTCATATCATTCGTTTAGCTTATGTTAGTAAAATAAATGGTGTGACACAATCGCACTAGCTCTCTCATATTGTATATTAGCCAATAGCCCGTGCTTCACGTGGGTCTCGTATTTTTGGTAGATTATTGAGCTAGAGATTTAAAAAAATATATATATATAACAGTGTGGTACAGGTAGACATTATGTGATAGCTGTTATGGCTCTTAGCGTTACCCGAGAGACACCACGAGGAGGTGACCATACATCGTCTTTCTGTCATACCAGGAGTCTTGTCCTTCCACTTCTTCGCTTAACACCCCTGACAAATGGTATCCAATGCGCCTAACTCAACGGTCATATCTGACCCGTAACTGATGTGTCAGGGTTGTAACTGAAAGACAAGTTTATTTTATTAGACCATAGAACATTCTTGTGTTGCTGTCCTCTTTTATGAGAAGGATCATTTCTCGCCACAGCAGCTCGATGAACCCCCGGATGCTTTAGTGAATATGCAGCAAGAGCAGGACGATTAACTTCTGGACATTTGTTAGCGTATTTAGCAGCAGCTTCAGACATTTGTGTGTCTCTTATTATATTATTAGCCCTGGCACGGCGCTTTTTTACACCTTGTTTTTTTTTTTTNTCGTAACCCTGGCACGGTTGTTTTTTTTCACCTTGTTTCTTTGGAATATTATCAGGACATTGCAATGAAGGAGTATCGGGTTGGTGTGGAATAAACTGGGAGAAATATGGCAGCTCTTCAATTGCCTGGTACACATCAAAGTGACCCCCGGACAGATCACCATTAAACCTGAGCCTCCTTACACCCTCACCAGGCTCCACAAAACCTACTAGTAACTGTCCATTTCGGTACACCTCAAACCTCCAGGGGTACAACTGGCCTGCCGCCTCTAGCTCGCAGGTGCCAAGCTTCTAAAGTTCGTTCACGGTAGGAGTTTACCTGGGAAAGGACTTTTTTCCCTACCAGAAATCTATTATATAGTAGGATATTGAGTAAGAAAAAAGACCTTTCAGAGGTAAACTCCTCCCGTGAATGAAGTATACATTTCAACACTGTACGTCTCTTTGCTGACACAGTGATTCCCCTCATTGTCCACGGTAAACAGCTGACATCTGTCCCAATTCTCAGATATAATAGTCTACTACTATCTAGTCTCGCGGCTCATGAACTAAACTGTCAGTGCCAAACATGGTGTATAATAACGCGTAGAAAAATCCTCCATCACCATTCATACGCACAACACGTTGAGGCACCTCTATACCATCTACCAACATATTTTCTATTTCCATTACACAAAATTATAACAAATTGTTAAATAACCTTAAATCCAAATCCTAAATCGTATCGCACCACACAAACTTCCTTGCTGACCAAGTACGAAACTTCACTGTACAAACCAAAAAGCATTTTCCCCACAAAAATGAATGCAAAAAAGTTCATTTAAATTAAATTAAATAATAAACATTATTGAAGAAACTTAAAGGAAAAAAGCGCATCATATTCCACCAAAGAACATTCATGTAATTAATAATGTACATAAAAAGAAACAACACCACTCACCAAAGAGCATGGCAATCAACTCCATTTCTTCGATCTCTATTTAAAAATAAATATTTGCTTATAGCTAGTAAAATGTTGGTTTTATAAAAAAATATTTCAAACAATTGTTCTTTATTTTCAATAGTCCTACAACTTTATTAAAATAAGTTATTTCTCTTGACGAGTAACGCTAATATATGATCAACATTGGATATATTCGTTTATGTAAAGTGTCCTCTTAGGTAAACTACCTGAAAAAAAGATACTTGTCATAATTTATTGGTATGTTTTTATACTAATATGCCCCTCCACCCCACAATATATCCCAAAGTTCCAGTTTAAGATTTAAAATGTTCAGACTTAAATATTTTTAGTGCCTCAATGCCAAATTTCAGTTATAGACCACACAGAGAATTAATTGAGATGTCCGCTTATATAAAGTGTTTGTTTTAGTTTGGCAAATGTTGAGATCCCCCAACACAATCTTTTTGGCCATCAGTTTTCTATCACATTGGAAAGTAGTTGTTAATATTCTTGCTAAATTTCACATCTCTCCATTTACAAGATAAAGAGATAAAACTCAACCTCCCCCCGTTTACTCGTTCAGGTAGCTTTTTACGAAAGACCGATAAACCTTTATTTATTTATTTTTAGGAAGAGTATATTTCCCGAGTTTCACGTTTCTAGCTTAAGTGGTTTCAGAGATATAGCTCAACTGGAAAAAACACACCCCTTCCCCATTCACCCGCTTGGGTGATTTTTTTTAAAAACCGTTGAAAACTTATTTCTTTATTTTTTAATAGTATTTTACCCTAGTCTCAAGTTTTTATATTTAATGGTTTCAGAGATATACGTGCTTATCAATAAAGTTTTTACCCCCGTTTTCACCACTTAGGACGCGAATATTGAAAATTCGTTGAATACTTGTTTCTTTTATTTTTATAAAGAACACTAAAGAAAAATAAATAAAGATAAAGAAATTTCATGTTTCTAGCTTAAGCGATTTCGGAAAAAGCCTATCTTTACAACCTCCATTTTTATCCCTTTAGGGGTTGAATTTCGCAAAAACCCTTATTACCGGATGCATACGGACTGAAAGGGAACTCCCTGCAAAATTTTAAGATTCTAGGTTAACGGGTTCGTGAGATACGGTGATGAGCGAGTCAATCAGGGCTTTCGTCTTTATATATATAATAGCTTTGAAAAAAATAATCAAAAATAGGTTTTCAATAAACTACTCTTAAGTAAGTTTTACTCGTAAAAACTAACACCAGAATAAACAACAGAATAAAAATTAATGATTATTAAAACTTTAAACCAAATTGTTCAAATATTTCTTATAAATTTAAAATTTTCATAGAGGATTTATTTGTAAACTACCTTAAAATTATTAGTAATTTGTAAAAATAAAATATTATTCTTATCTATTATGAAAAACTATTAACAAGTACCCATTTTGAATTCAATCTTTTCGAATACTTTCTTTAACTTGTCGTAAATAAAATACCTTTAAATTTACTTATTTTAGAAATGTAAATTTACATTATTCATTATCATGTAAAATAGTCCCCCGATACGAATTTTGAACAAAAGAAGAATATTTTTCTTAAAAATATTCAAAATTTACAAAACATCTCTCTTCAGTAATCTACTTCTTTTTTTTAGAAAGACCAATTTATTTAATTATTTATTTTGTAAAAATCTTAACAGATACGCATTTTGAACCAAATCGCTAGAGCAATTTTTTAAGCTATACAAATCTAAAAAAATCATCAGTAAACTACCCTTAAACGAATCTAAACCCAAAAAACAAGTGAATTACAAGATTAACAAGATTTGAAATATTCGTGTTAATATTTTTTAAAGTTGCAGAATGAGCATATTTAACACATTTATGTTATTTATTTATAAAATGACATCTAGTCTCGGAAATCTAACCCAGGACCTTTGTATTAATACTCCAATGCTCTAGCCACTGATATTTCCAGGAGTTGGCCGCCAGCTTCCGAAGTCATTCTTCATTCATATTTTTCAATTTAAAGAGGGTAAGGGTGAAAGTCAAGATCCAAATTATTAAAAAATTTATGACCAATATTTTTTTTTCAGTCCAAAATAAATTAAATATTGTTTATTTAGATAGATACATTTAATTTTCTACATCTAGTAATTTCAACATTTTGAATAACTTTAATGGGCATTCATGCTTAGTCATAAGGACTTTGTCTCTTTATTAAAAAGATTTTTTTTAAATGCCACGATGTTCATGATAAATATTCAAGAACTGTTGATATTACTATGTGTAATTAATTAAACTGAATATATTTACTGATGCAATATTAAATTATGTACTCAAAAATTGTATGTTCATAAAAACAGCAAAAATAAGAACCTTTACTGTAGTTTCCTTTCATTTCACCTTAACGCCTCAGTTATTATAACGCATTGTCAAAGGAGAAATGATGAGGAAGACACCGCCATTATAACATGCCATAATTTGAACTATGACCTCTCCATCCACGTTAATAAACTCCATTACGAAATGATTTATTTGACCTTTTTATCATTGATATTGTCCGTAAGCGTTGTTAACGTCTTAATTAAATTAATAGGAATTTGGAAGAGCGTTTGTTTCAAATTGGTTCACATTAGCGTGTGGAAAGCGGATGGAAAAACCACAATGGCAATTGAATATGGTAAGACCTCCACAGTGAACCCAGCCAGGATGTTTAGCTTGGCTTTCCTGTTGAGGTCAACCAAGTTCATTGATTAGTGATATGCCTTCGACAGCATTATTATAACTATTTCCCTTTGTTAAAATATTTAAGAAGTATTCATTATTTTATATTTTTGATGCTAGATTTTCGAAGAGGTTTTTAGACATTTCTTTTGCACTTTAACTACTTCGTCTTCATCGAAAGTTTTTTTCACAAATTAAACGAACTATCACTTAGGAAGCAGCCATAGTGAAACACACAGCACTGTCATAAGCTACAGACACATTAAACTGTAAATTCCATTTGAACTGAGGTCGAGGGGCACAAAAGATGGATGTTTATAATAAAGGAGAAGTTATTGGTGACCTTTCCACCTCTATAAGTGGCCCCGAATATCTTGGCCGAAATCCAACAGTTTTTCTGAGGTTTACAGAAGTATCGTAGTAGTGTGGAAATAAGTGTAAAGTAGTTGGTAGTAGTTAATATGTATTTATTAATCAATAATATTGAATAAACGATTCGGTGCATAGCACAGAATTTCTTCCTTCTTAACCTAATAATGGCGATATTCACCCAAAACTCGAAGGTACTTGAAACGAGACAACACATACATTGTTGCAGAAACATCTCCCCAATATCATAAATGAAATAATATACACTGTTACATAAACATATTGAGAAACAAGTAGCATATCCGTTCATCAAAGCACGTAACAATTGACCAGACCTAAGTTTTAAAAAATGTAAGTAACTATGGATGAGATATTTTGAGGAGCTGTTCAACCTAGAGGAGGAAAGGTATGAAAGCGAAACAGAGGAGCAGGGAGAAATAGCAGAAGAGGAGGAAAGCTGTTCCAAATGGAAAGAGGGGGAGGACGCATTAAAGAGAATGAAACAACGAAAAGCACCGGTTATTAAAATGATAAGAGCTGCTGGTGAAGCGGGTATACACTGGCTATACAGGGTGTTGAAAGTGATTTTGAAGAAATACAAGATATTGTAAGATTAGAAAATGGGAGTTATAATAGAGTTTTTCAAGAAAGGAGACAGGAAGAGTTGTGCAAATTATAGGGGGATAATGCTGATATACCAATGCACAAAAATATATGAGAGGATACTGGAAAAAAGAATAACAAATAAAATGAAAGGAAGGTGGAGAATGTAAAAGCAATAATTTAGGGAAGAGAGGTATACAGTATACTTGATCCTTGCTTCACGATAGCTCATGGAACGAAGGTATGAATTTGGGAAATACTTGGTAATAGTATTTATGGATGTGGAGAAAGCATATAATAGCATAGATAGAAATACAGTTTGGAAAGCGATGGAGGAGGCCAAAATGGAAATAAGAATTGTAATGATAATTGTAATTGTATGTATGTGGATATCAGCAGTTGTGTCAAAACAGAGAATGGGAGGATAGAATGGTTCCAAATAAATAATGGAGTGGATAAGGAGGTGCCCTCCCACCACTACTATTTGTAATGGTAATGGAAATGGACATTATCAAAGTGGTAGAAAAACTCGGGGAGGAAAGAATGAAAGCCAGGTTGCTTGCTGATGACTTGGTGGTGTGAGCAAAGAAGGAAGAGGAAGAACAGGAACAGCTACAAGAATGTAACGGGGAAGTGAATGAAGAGTGAAATAATGGTAATTGATGGTATTGACAAGGAAGAGGATATGGTCTAATAACGTTATATGGCTGGGTGGAGTAGATCTGAGAAAAGTACAAACGTAAAATACCGTGGTAGCGTGATTCAGGTGAAAGGTGGAAGTAGAGAGGACAGCCGAGATAGTTGTTGTATAGGTGTGTAAGATACCTGTAATGGATAAGAGAAGTTCCTCTTGAAGTGTAAGGAAGTGTTGTAAAGGGCGTACTTTGTAACCATTGTCACAAATTCAGCAGAAATAAGGCCATTAAACGTAAGAAAGATTAGGAAAGTGGAGGACATGGGAATGAAATTTTTTACGGAGCCTGTTAGATGTCACGAGGAAAAATAAGATTAAGAATGAAGTTTTCCGGGAAAGAGTAGGGGTATTGGGAGCACATGAGGTAGTATAAAAAGCAATACTGAGATGCTAAGGGTATTGAAAAATAGAGACTTCCAAATAGAATGATGGAAATGTAGTATTTAGGAAAAATGCCGCAATGTAGGCCAAGAAAGATATTGGAGGAGCAGATAACAGAAATTGTGCAAGTGTATGGAGGATAATGGAACAAATTAATGGAGGTAGAACGGTGGAACAATAGAGGAAGATGGAGGCATTTTACTAAGCCGACCCGGCGACAGGCTGGAAATAGTTGATGATGAAAATGATGATTTGTCAATATCTCAAAAACTATTGGCTTTATAAAAAAATATATTTCAACGTTCAGTATTCAGCAACGGTGATTGAACAATTATTAACAAGTAATCAGTGATACCTTTCATACCGCGAGCAGCATAACACGTTGCTGTGTACAACTTCATGATTGAGTAGACTGGTACATTGATCCATGTTTGACGTGCAGCAAATTTTTAGTTGTTATTTAATCGGTCAAAGTACACGTGGAACGCTCATTATAAAACACATGGGGTGGACAAGGGGAGAGAGGGAATAGCTAGAATTTGTCAGAATGTTTTGCTAATTCGGAAGATAAAAATATATAGCTACCAAGAGTTAATACATTTTGAATAACTGAGTGAACACAAAGCGTCGTTTATTCTTTCGTCTCCTGATAATTGTTAGTAACATCAGATCCTTTTCGTCAGACGACCCCATTACAACTGGATTCTCCCATGCCCAGTGTGCCATTTTATCTGAACGTCACATGCTGTATGTTAACTTTCTTTTATGTATGATAGTGGTAAAATGGATGAATATAAAATAATGTAATTTATAATTTTAAAATTTAACTTAACAAAAGTAAAGTTCAAAACATAAGTTTGATTAAGAAAATCTAGAAAATTTTACATCATATCTAAAAGTGATATATTGTCTATAAATGACCGTTATCAAACAAAATGTTATACATAAAATAGTCCAAAAATATGTTCACATATCCAGTTCAGTGGACACATGAGCTAAGGCATCACCATCGTCTGGTATGGATTTCTAATGTCAGAAAGATGTTGGTTCGAATCCCGGTCCAATGTACTGAAGGAATTTTTCCAAAAATGTTTTCTACTTTTCCCTCCCCTGAAATGAATGTATGTATTGTACATGCACGAAATTACATATTTCAAATCCCTATCTCAGTGTAAATATGCAGATATCTAAGACGTGGATCACAAAGTTAATTATGAATATTTTTTAATATGTATATTTTAAAATGTTGGCATTTTAATTTGATATTTTATGGTTTTAAATTTATTTTAAGTAGTATAACATTTTTCTTGTTTAAAGGTATACTAAAAAAATTTATCGATACAATTTCTCAATATAATGTACTTGGTTTTTCCACATTAAGTTTTTTAAATTAAATAAAATTACATTTTTACTCCACCTGTGTGAAAAATACTTCAAGTTATTACAAAACGTAATATCTCAACTACCAAAATTCATTGAATGAAATAATGTAAACAATATACTATTGTTCTAATTAGATACAATTATGTCTCGATCTGTCAAGTGGGTTGTTGCCACCTACTACTACTTAAGATAAAAACGACAACATATGTAAAAATCTTATTGCAATTGAAAATTATATGACATTAATTTAAATCAAAATCACATGTTTTTATTGAGATAGAATAAAAAAGTTTGTGAAAAGTAAAAAACAATAGATTACACGTGTCCGTACATTTGTAATTCATAGATCATTGATTAAAAACTTATTCTTTATTAATTAAAAAGTGGAGATTTTTTCTTTTCCCACCATATTAAAGTACATAGTTAATACATATTATATGAGTATATAAGGCAACTGCTTACGTTAAGTTTTTTATAACAATTTATCTTTTATTTGCACTGGAACACAAATAAATAAATCGTGAAAGTTATGAAACACTGAAATACCAGCTTATTAGTAATTATTTCTTATTCAAACAAAGTGATAAAAAAAATGTCAGTTAACAGAATACATTACAGACCCATTTTGAGCTATACTTTTATAGTGGGGCTGCCTTTAGCAGACGTGGGGCCCTGAAAAATCTTAGTTTGTGTGGACCCAAACTACCTCCCTCCCCCCCCCCCCCTCCCCCATTCTTCACCATAAATAAAAAATAAAACAATTAAGTTTTTTTTATTACTCAAACTGTCATAATTGCATTTACTAACCATACACCCTCGTCATAATCTCTCAGAACATTCTATAACGTACTCCCTTTCACCAGACCGTACGCTTTCTCCAGATCAGCGGATGTACAGTGCAATAAACTTTATTTCTTACTAACTACCATACATTTCTCAAAAACTTGATGCAATGAAAATATCTGGCCCATGGAACCTACCTGGCATGAAGCCACAGTTTTTCCCCCTCATCCTCTCAATTAAAACTCTCCCAGAAAAATTCCTGGAATACTCAACAAACTAACTGCCCTATAATTCCTATATCCTCATTTTGGTTGGAAGAACAGTAGAGAAAATTCAAAAATATTTATTTGTAGCCAACATTGATAACATTTTACTATATTATTTGTGTTTTTCTATAAGTATTGATAATATCTATCAAGGGTGACAGCTGGAGAAAAAATGATTTGACGTATACATATATTAACACTATTTTAGTAACTTTAGTAACTAGATCCAACTGTTCTTCCTACTAAAATCATACTATATATTAATTCTTATTACCTTTGCCTTTGTACAAAGGAACAATGACAGCATTTTTCCAGTTATTAGAAATATTCAAACTCCCAGCTCCCACAATGAAAAAAACAATATGGCAAGTAGTATAATGGCCTCACACCTAAACATTTCACTTGTAATCCTATCTACATACGCAGCTTTGCCATTCTTTAACACTTCCATAGCTTTAAACAACACCAGCCTCGTTAATTCCTTAATTCATCATAACATTTTCCTTATTTTCTGCTACTTTATCTACGCTTTCGCCATACAATTGCTCAAAATACTCCCTCTATCACTCTACTATACTGTTTTTATACCAAATCATCTTATCACGCTAAATCTAATATATAAAAATTACCAGAAAACTAAAATCGAAATGAGCTTTCCGGTTTTAGGAGGAAATTATTAAACGCATAAGTTTGCCCTTCAAAGAGTTGCGTTTTATCCTAATCGCCCACTCCCAGCACTTATGAAGATTATGACTTCGATAAGATAAACAATAAAGATGAGCAAAGCGCATACTTTGTTGCAAGATGTGAAAATCTTGACAGAAATTCCAGTAGAAAAGGAGACTTTAGCTAAGCATCGTAACTACAAATTGTGGATTTATGAAGATTGAATCAGTATATTTTCAAAGAAGTAGTTCAACTTTGGAAAATACATACACACATTTTATTTGCTGTAATAATTTGCAAATTTAATAAAACCATTTTTAAATCTTATATAATCATTGTAAGGCAATAAAATAAGAACAAGCATCTAACAGCCCAAACTTTGATTCTAAATAACACCATATTTTTTTCTAAATGCCAGTTACAAACTCAGTAGATTTTGTAAAATATTTTCTACTTACAATTTTGTTTTTCAGATAAAATTTCACTGAATGTAACTCGGAATAAATTATTAAAAGCTTATATATTGATTAATAAAAACATTTTATGTAGCCATACTAACGGTTAAAACCGTGAAATGATTTTAAATGACTCAAATAGCCTTACCCCCAATAATTCTGTGATTTTTAGAAGAAAATAAAAGGTTGTTTTAAAACAAATATTAATGGGAACCTATTCCAATATTTTTGTACTCTTTTCTCTTTTTAAAAATTGTTCATTTAAATTTATAAAATTTTAATGGGCCTACATATTATGCTTTCCCATTAAAACAATAACATACTTTTTTAAGTTTCCCATAAATAATGCCCATCACGGATATTCGTATGTTTAATTATTTTAAAGAGCTTGACGTTTAGTCCACGTGCCCACCAGTGCTGGTGGTATGTTCTTATCATCTGACACAAATACGACTCTTGCTCCAAGGTCTAAGAGAAACTTATGACTGGATCTTACAGTAGTTAGACGTGTGTAGGTGGTTAAAGTAGCTCATATTATAAAAGAAGCGTTATTTCGTAAAGCTCTCCAATAATGTATAATAACACAATTTAATTTATTTTTAACGATATAATGAGAGAGAAACACGTCTGGATTACAACAATTACTTTAAAAAAATGTGTTTTGAATAATGAAGCGTTATGTGCACACTGTTCCAAAAATATTCGAACTTTTTTATATCTTTTAATCTTGAAGTTTTATAAACTTACTCATCGTCGGTTTGGAGTTTATATAGTATGCACGAACTTATCGATAAATTTACCAAAGTAGTGTCAATAACTTACCCCAAGAAATGAGTATCATTTGATAAAAGGAGTGTCGATACCTTCATATAAGGAGTGTTTATCACTTAGTCAAAGTAGTGCTAATCATTTGTCCAAGGATTATCTATCACTTTAACCAAGGAGTGACTATCACTGAACTCGATGATTGACTATAACTTTGTAAAGGAGGGACGATCACTTGATCAAAGGCGTGTTAATTTATGATCGACACTACTTATAACAATTATTGTTATAAGTAATGCCGATAATTTTCCCCAGAAGCTTAGATTATTTAATTTAAGAGTTATTGATCACTGATCTAATAAATCTCAATAATTTGACCAAAGAAGTGTCAATCACTTGATCCAAAGAACATCGGTCGATCCCTTGATCAACCTTTTTCTCCGCGACAAATCACTTATTTTATTGATGATATTTGTTTTTTGCCACGTATTCCTAACTTTTTGAGCTATACGTATTTAAATTAAGCTAATAGGGTAGGTATGAAGAAGGTATAATTTAGAATAAGGTGTTCCTATTTACGAGGAGGGAAATTGGGAAAACATTTAAGAAAAAAACAGTCTTATTACTGTTGTGTAGCCCTTGAGTGCATGGACTGTGGTTCGCAGTAGCGGATTTAGGCTTAGGCCCGTGAGGCCCGGGCCTAGGGCGGCAAATTTTGAGGGGTGCCAAAATTTTTAAGATGACTAAATTAATCAGATAAAAATAATTTATATTTTAATTACAAGCAATTTATTATTAATTCTATATTTAATTGTTATGTTAAAAAAATAAATGTTTAATTTATACCTGAATTAGATTTCTTATTATTATTTTCATTATTTTATACACACACACATATATGTATATATACTGTTACAAAAAGAAAAGGGGCGCCATATCGTCTCGGGCCTAGGGCGTCCTCAAACCTAAATCCGCTACTGGTGGTTCGAGGAATAACTAGTATTTTCTTATTTCTAATATTTCATTAGGAATTTTATTGTTTACTTTGATATGGCAGCTCTAGATGTGCCTTGGTAAGTTTTAAGTCTTGCTAGAAGCGATAGTTTAAGTCAGAAGAAAGTTCATCTTTGGACAGGTCATCTTGAGAATGGGGTTCAACAAACTCCCAGTTTAGGGGAGTCCGGGTCTGCGCGTTTAATTGGTGGAAAGGTTGGAAGGGTGCTCGTGACCAGAACTGAGCAACCTGAAGGGCACTTTGCGAGGAAGCTGAGCAGTCTAAATGGTGCCTTCTGTTGTAGATGGGCGATAAATGACTGACAGTGACTTTTCACAGACACTCTTTGGTCACCGTCACTCCCAGTGAATAGAACTCAGAAGTATCAGTGATTGAGATATCAGTGATCGGTGTATTTTACGATATGCTCGCCAGATGGCAACAGTTGAGCACTCTGGATTGTGAAAACGGTGACCGTGACTGACAAAACATCATTTAACTATTTGGTAACTCACAGGTGAAGCCGGTAGCGGTATCATGCATGTCCTTTGCCCCTTTGTTTCAACACACATTATTTGATAAAGCGCCGTTACTTGATCACTTTGAATGGCGGCAGCCTTATCTCCCTAAATAGAATGTACCGTATTTTCAATAACACCAAGTAGGATTTTTCACTAATTTACCTTACTAAACCAAACATATAAGCATAAACCAACTAAGGACTTATTTTTAGTATTTCAAAAGCAATATGGTTAGTTGAAAATATATATCAATTCGGCAAGACACAGTGACTGCCAGTTACGGTGAATAACATCTGGTATAAATCATCGATATTTTAAAAACATGATCATGAGGATCACCGATATCGTGATTTCACTCTTTCTCGCCTTCCTATCACCGATATTTTAAATTGTAGTCTCGGGGACCACTGATATCGGAACAGGAATGTTTCGTCCCTAATTATTTTCAGTATAGCAGTATATATTATAATATGAGATTTTTCTAATATACACCCGCCTCGGTGGCGTAGTTAGCTAACGCGCTAATTTCGTGTTGAGCCATACTGCCGAGGACAGGGAGATTGAGGTTCGAATATCCCTCGGGTGAAATGGAGGGGTTTTTTCCTAAATGGTTTCCCACCTTCCCTTCACGTAAACGTGGGTTCACTTCCTCTATACTCAACCTTCCCAATTCCTAACCCATTTACGTAATTAGTAGTTAAGCGTATAGCCCAAACGGGTATCACGACGCGGTGCTAAGTATTATTATTATTACTGATATATATCGAATACAACTGTGATCTTGAGGTCACTATATAATTATCAAACAGATAAGGATTTGTAATTGGTCCTTACTATAAGATTTTAAAAAGGGAGAAAAAATCGACATGCCCCCGAAGTTACTACTGCTCTTTCCACATGTGCAACTAAGCTAAGCTAGGATCCGGCCCCGTGGTGTAGTGGTCAGTGAACCTGGCTGTCTTCGAATTTAGTGTCCCCGGGTTCAATTTAGGCTAGTATCATGGTTATTTTTCTCTTAAGGGAAATTACCTCAACAGTAACCAGCGGATTGTAAACTGGGTTTAAGTTAGGTTTAAAACTCACACTAGCCCCCAACTCCATATTCACCAACATGACATCATCTTATTACGGGTAGATGTAGACAGCCTCCTATGGTGTATCCTGAGCAACGCTCTGTGCCATCAGAGCGGTTAATAGTCCACATACAGGCGACCGAACCTGGATGTCATGTTTCTCCCGGTCAGTAGGTCTAATACCATAAGCTAACAAAAAATCTAAACTATGAATAAGTTCTATCTGCGTACCTCAGCTCGAAACATATAAACTTCATGGTGCATGCTTGCTTAAAAATATTTACGATTGAAATCGTGTAAAAACGTCGAACATGTTTACATTTCATAGCCAACGACTAATCTGGGAGAATCACGTGGTCATGGCGTTCTCAAGGTACATTGTGAATTGAGGTTCCCTATATCTAAATAATGTATAGAATTCTCTCTCCGCAAATGCGGCTATACTTACTCTATATTTTACTGCCTACCGAATAAGTGTAAATAAGCTGATAGCCCAAACGGGTAGCAAAAAATAGTCCTAACAGAATATTATGTTAGCACTCAACCGGGATCGAGCATTGGTGCACTAGACTTGCTGCTAACCATTAAAACCATTCAGCCACACGAAACAGCTTAAAAGGTCGCTGTGCACTCTACTATTGACCAATAACATGATAGTTGTTAAATATACTAAGCACTTATCCAAATTTATTTTATTTGCCTAATTTACGTGGACATGGACGTGGAAATAACTTCAGTAATTTTATTAACTTGTTTACTACATCGGAAATTATATTTAAATTTACTGGTTAGCAACAATTTGCGAAACCACATAATTTCCATTTAATAGCCCGATCCACGTAGCCTGTATTTTGTATTACCATACTATTATATAGCTTGTATTTTGCTACCGTTCTTTCCTATACCTTATCTCAACTGATAGTGCCTCTGTCTACACCACTACGTCTCTCTACTTCAGTTCCTGGCATGGTCGAGGAAATTAGTAACTGGTGAGATTGTTACTTCCCATTTCACAGTAATAAACTAACGCCTAAGAGACTGGCTGTTCTGTAAACTCTAGAATTAAGCTAGTTTGTAAGTCGTTAAGTATCCCAAAATAATAGTAATGAAATCAGTCGTCCTACTAAGGCTAAAAATCACCAAAGTCAACTTTCTTGTTTGTCAAAGCCATATGGTTTGTAGTAAATCCAAACGGCAATTCATATGGTTTGAGATTTTTACGGTAATTTAGATCTCGAGATTTTTTTTAGAGATACCAACCACTTTTTTTTATGACATAGGAACCCGTGATATAACGCCCTTAGTTCTTACATTCCCTAATCAACGTACAGATGTTTCCGTGCTCCGTGTATTGCTAAAATATAATGTATTTTCATTATTTTGTAGGTAGGAACTTATAGAAAATACAAACATAGTTTTGACGGTCAACTTTTATAACAGTTAGTGTAATAATAGTGATATTACCTACTTCGGTGGCTGCATGGTCCAAGGAGTCACACTCGTGCTAGACTGGACTGCCGGTGATAGGGATATAGGGGTTCGAATCCGGTATCGGATGTACTGAAGGTGTTTATTTCAAAATTGTTTTCGAATCTCTTATCGCACAAATGTGGGTACACCTTTTCTAAATTCAATCTTTCTCATCCCTAGCTCATTAGTATAATTATTATATATGTGTATAGCCTGAACAGATGGCAAGAAGTGGCGCTGAGATAAAAAAAAATAGTGATATGTTATAAGTATTGGTAATATCTTTCAGAATTGACAGCCTTAGATCACAAGATTTTATGTATAAACCTAAGATCATTGTTTTCGATGGATTTTATAGCTGTCAAAAAAACTATCTTCTTATCAAAATCATAATGTACATTTAGTACATGTCTAGTTTGGTCTCTTATGTCAGTTAAAAAGTCATTAAATCATGATAGTTATATATTTTGTCAAGTTTACAAATAGATCAGCTTACATCACTTGATCAAAGCTACAAGAAATATTTGCAAGCGGGTTTAACCTGGAAATAGTTTAATAAATAGATCAATGGAAATAATACAAATCCTCTTCCACCATTTTCCATATTAAAACCTCAAACTAATTCAGATTCATTTTTAGTAATATCAAAAGAGTACGATTAGTTTCTAAAAGGGAAGAGACCATTGGGAAGACCTAGATGCAGATAGGTATTTTTTAAAGTGCGGCAATGGTCCTTCGAGTTATTAACGCCATAGAGTAGGTAAGAAAGGTTGTGTCGTACCGGTTGACACGCGGACTGATTATTAAAGTTGTCTAATCTTTTTTTGCCCGTGACAGGGTTGTCGGGGTTCGAGAACCGGTCTGGTGTACTGTGGAAATCCCCATTCCCCCAAATTGCTTTACACTCTTCCTCCACGCAAATGTTGTTACACTTTCATAATTAGTACCATTAAATATGTATAGCCCACACGGGCAGTAAGATGTGGAGGGGAAAAAAGAACCAGCTCTCGGCTCTCTACTAAGTTGGTTCATCAAAAAACCTACCTTTTAGAAAAACTCATTGTAAAAAATAAATAATAGTACAAAATGGTGTATACTCTCTTGTATAAACATTATTTAAAATTTTCAGAAATTACTAAACTACCCTCAATTGAATTTGTTATTTAAAACAAGTAAGCCTATATAATGTAGTGTCAAGCATTCATCAGATATGCATTTTGAACAAAAGTAAAGGCTATTGCTGAAAAACATCAAACTTTCAAAAATAAGAAGTCAGTAAACATATTAATAATTTAAAAAATATTATATATATACATACTTATTTATAATTTATAACATACCAAATATTCTATTTGAACAAAGTTAATCTACTCTAAAGTGTAGAGCTAGAATAAAATCACGATTCAGACAGACTTGATTACAATAAACATATAAATATAAGTTTTTAACAAGATTCATCCAACGCAGCCCTGAGCCAATTATGGCCCGTATTAAATTGATTGGTATACTTTTTGTAGACGGAGATGCTCCTCTTTACTCAATGTTTCTGTAACATTGTTAGTTATTACATCTATGATATTTGGTGGAGTGTTTCTTTAACAGTGCATTTTATTTCGTTTCACAAATCCTACGAGCTTTTAGTACATGTCTCTCTTTTAAGATTATTATTATTATTATTATTAGCACTGCATCTTACTACCCGTTCGGGTTATACGCACTTATGCTAATGTGTACTGGTAGGGTGATTGTGAGATGAAATGGAGGACCTACAGTTTAACGTGGAATCCGAACCACGGTGGAGGCCTGGCATTCCCCACATTCACAAGATGTCTTGTCAGAGGTGAAAGAAGGATTTGGTAATCAGATAAATATGTGCCGGTACGGAGGATTGAACCCCGGCCGCCAGCACAGAAGTCTGACACCTTACCCCCTAGACCACCAGGTCACCCATTAAGCCGATATGAAAGTAGATTTAATACATTTTTAAACTGTCAAATAAGACTTTAATGTGCACCGCGTCTTTCTACCTATATGAGCTATCTACATATGTATATTAATGGGGTATGGATGAAGAAGGTATGGTTTTTAAAAATGTGAACCCTCATTTGCGGGAAGGAAAAGCGGGATATAATTTAATAAAAAAATATAACCTCAGTACACACGATCGGGACTCAACCTCAATCTCCTTGTCACAGGCAGTCCACTCTATCGCAAGAATGTCACCTTTAAACCATTCGACAACTACTGATGCGGGTAGGGCCATACAAGTTGATGACCTTGAAGTCCGATTCCTTAATGTGAGAAGGAAAGGAACGCCGGTAAAAGTCCGTATTTTTGCAATCTTCATGCTAAAAAGATATAATTATGTTTTGGCAAATTATGTATAGCACTGATTTAGTAGATACATATAGTTTAATTTTCTACGCATGGTAGTATCAACATTTATTGAATATTTGTCATGAGCTTTGTGGAATTTAAACTGAAACTTTTCAAAGGAAGAGAAAAAGTTCAACTCAAATCACGCAATTTCCATGAGTAGAAAATTAAACTAAATGTATTTATTGAAGTAATAGTTTAGTTAGTTTAGGCAAAAAAGGGTGTTGTTGTTGTTTATAATGAAAACTGAAAAAATACGAACCTTTACTCGCATTTTGTTCCACTCCCCCTTAACCCATTGGCAACGCATCTGCCAACTGAGCTAAGTGTGCCGGGGTCGATTACAGTCTTTACGTAAACCTTAATCAAATACGAAATTTAAACCTATTTATCACTTTAGTGAAAACCGTTTTAAAACGGTCTGACCCGATGTGCACACACAAAAATAGGTGATGGTCTCGTCTTGTCTGGTTTACCGCTAACGAGGAGATTAGGGGGTTCGAACCACAGCCGGGTGTATAAAGGTGTTTTTTCCCCAAATGGTTCCCACTCCAGTTTCACCCAAAAGTAGGTATTGTACTGTACACATCCTATAAATGAAATATTCTTTCTATCTAATTAGTGTAAATATGAGGACAGTAAACAGGGCTGTGGAGTTTGAGTCAGAGTTGGTAATAATGTACTAACTCCAACTTTGGTTTCAAAATAAAAACTTAGGTATAGGCTCTTTCTGTCTTAATTTACTTGAGGTATTTAACGTACACTTTCTGAACTGATTGATTATATCAGAACACGACTTATATATTAATTTAAGTCTAGAACAGACACAACATCCAACCCCATCACTATGAAGCGGTAAACCCACATTTCCTCAATTATTAAATTTTCGGCCTTTAAAGTGATTGAACCCAGGGCTCTAAGCACAGCAAACAGACATGCTACGAACTGATCTAAGGTGTCGAGACTGAAAAACCCGTAGTTATTATTATTATTAGTACCGCGTCTTACTACCCGTTCGGGTTATACACACTTACGCTAATGTGTAATGGTAGGGTGATTGTGAGATGAAATGGAGGACCTACAGTTTAACGTGGAATCCGAACCACGGTGGAGGCCTGGCATTCCTCACATTCACAAGATGTCTTGTCAGAGGTGAAGGAAGGGTTTGGTAATCAGATAAATCTTTGCCAAAAACCCGTAGTATTATAACAATACTTTTTTTTATTATTTAGTACTAAAATTTGTAATTAGATTGACAAATTTATTCATTCAAAATACCAAAGAAGCTTCCCATGAAATAATCTGTACTGGATTATTTTATTGTGTTAAATTTGTTATTTCTAATTAATATACTTTAACCATTTACGAAGGAGTTGGAATCCAAGGCTTGGTGTACAGACTCCAAACAAGAAAGATGAAAGAGAGAACATGGGTTGGAGGCCTTCTTGAAGGTTAACTAACATCCCGCGATATTTTATATGGGCAAACCGGCTCTGGTGCTTCAAAACCACAAAATAATCCTCACTTCAATTGAAACAATAGTAACAAATGACTGTATTTGCTTAGAGAATCTGGGTGTAGAAAGGGGTGGTTGGGGTTTATGTACCCCTCTGGAATTTAATGCCTCCCCCCCCCCTAGACTAGAGAATCTATATGCGTTAAATAAGTTCAAAAAATTTGGCTAAAGGTAAAGTAAGTTTTTCTAATGAACCCCCCTCCACCTCTAGAAAAATATCCTCATACGCCCTTGAAGAATCCTAAGTCAACATGATCACCGAATTTCTCAAATTCACGTAGAACTTCATTGAAAAAGAGCTTATTATTTTCAAATATATATTTGTTAATTTACTCTGATAAAATTGGATTATTTTTTTTTATGTTTCAAACATGCACCAATGAATACACGGACTAAATATAAAGTTCATTTAGTCTAATTTTCAAATAACGGGAAGGTTGGGCTCATAATCCGACCCAGTGAACTGAGTATGAATCTTTATTAACGGTTTCCCACTCCTCCTCCCACAAATACGGGTACTTTTCCTCTAAATTCAACCTTCTTAATCCTTTATTTCATTAGTGTAATTAAGATGCGTGTAACATCAGACGAGTATCAAGACTCAGAGCGGAAGGAAATATTTTCAACTTGAGCCAAATTTTGAAATAACTTATCAGTAACATTGCCATGGCAAGACAGCTGAGTGTTTGGATTCCATTTCAAGGCTCCACAAGACGGCACCCTTATCATATAATCGTGTTAGCACAGCGTACGAGATAAAATTGCAAAGGTTCATCGCACCTTGACAACATCGAGAGTGGATAGTCTTTTTTATTGAATGGGGAAATGGGGTCGAGTATTTTATCAACGTTTTCTCTTCCGGTACTTCCATCATTTTCATTTATTGGGTCGTATCTTGTTTGTATAGTCTTGATACTTGACAACTTTAAACCGGTTACTTGATAAAACCCCACTGTCATTTGACTTGGACATTTATATATAGTTTTGTCATCGCTTCTCAGAGCTCGTTCAGGTTGTACGTATATAAACTTTATTATTATTATTAGCACCGCGTCTTACTACCCGTTCGGGTTATACGCACTTACGCTAATGTGCAATGGTAGGGTGATTGTGAGATGANGAGGAATTAGAGCTCCTGCTCTCCAGTCTAGTGACAGAATGACGCCTTAGGCCAGTGATCACCAAATGGCGGACCGCGGTCCGCATCTGGACCGCAGATAAATTTTTAAGGATCTTGATGAGATACGGACAAACAGAAGAAATTATGCTATTTTGGTGGTGGGCTGTCAGTAGACATGGAAGACCAGCAATAATAAATAAGTAAAATAACTAAAGTGAAAGAAAATCACCTTTTTTAATTAGTATAGACCTATAGAGTTTGAACTTGAGTCACTGTTAAAGTTTTTCCAGGCCTCAGAAGTATGTCGAATTTTTAAAAGGGACCACCATCAAAAATAATTGAGGACCCCTAAATAGTAGGGGTTGTACCCTGGCCCACTCGAGATTGTATTGGGATGAGTTGTTATCACAAACTGTGTAAACATCCTTGTGCTTCAACATATAGACCGTATTTGTGTATGAAGGGTAATATCTGAGTATGAAAAAGTTATAGTACACTTTCGGTATGAATGTGGAACCCCGCTTCCGCTCAAAACCTTCCCGCCACGTCCGGCATATTGATTAGACTTCCAACCCCCTCCCGCTAACGGTTCAAAACACTTTCCCTCTTCCGCAAACGGGTTGTGACTTCACCCGGGTCAAACTTTGAACATGCCCATGCCTGTTTCCCCACCACGTCCCAGAGCGAGCCTCAAGACATGTCGATTGACAATTGATGATTAATTGTCGATTATCGATGATTGAGCGGCCATGACGGTAAAAGTGTGTGTGTGTGTGTGCGAGCTCTGTCCTGTTATAAGGTGTCTATTTCAATAATAAGCCCCCAGGAAAATGTACCTACATTTTCACCCCACCTTCGGTCTACGTTTGAAACCTAGATTGTTCATGTACCAGAACGGGAATCAAACCCGTGACCTCCCTGTGACATCTTAGACTACGCTACAAGTGCTATCTTTGTTGAAAGCATGTAATAGTCCAACCCGATGACCTGACGTGTATAGTAGGTAGCACTGATAAGGTACTGTGGGTTTCCACCGTAGGCTGTTCTAGGTCGACGATTCTGTTAGCGTACGACGGGTGTCGACCACATGTCCCAGTCATACCACCCGCCCCGAAACCTTCCCGCCACGTCCGGCATGTTGATTAGACTTCCCGCCCCCAGCCCCGCGAGCTCTGTCCACATCGCTCCGCCGAGCCAGCATTTGCGTGGTGGAAAACCATCCCCAACCGAGATTCAAACCTTGATCTCTGGCAGATATTACAAAAAAAAATATATATATATATATATATATATTTGTAAGATCTGTGTTTTATTCCCGAGCGCCTCGTACTCATAATCGATAATCAATTACCAATAAAAAATTATTAATAATCAAGGGGAGGGGTATACCAACATGCTTTCCCCCCCAGGACTGCCAGAGATCAAGGTTTGAATCTCGGTTGGGGATGGTTTTCCACCACGCAAATGCTGGCTCGGCGGAGCGATGTGGACAGAGCTCGAGAGGGCTGGGGGCGGGAAGTCTAATCAACAATCCGGACGTGGCGGGAAGGTTTCGGGGCGGGTGGTAAGACTAGAACATGTGGTCGACACCCGTCACAAGCTAACAGAATGGTCGACCTAGAACAGCCTACGGTGGCAACGCACACTAGGGTTATATGCACTGAAATGGCTGACCTACAGTTTTTTTAGCGTTGAATCCTAATAAAGTCAGAGGCGTCATTTGTTAATTAGTTAGAAAATAAACTTGGGGAATAACAAAATGAACGAATATGAATATACCCCAAAATCATTACAGTCGATCACTATAGTCTGTGATTGCACCTGATAAACAACAAAATGAGTTTTGACGAGCTTGAAAACTGGTTCAATTTCGGTAAGTTTTAAAACATTTTGTATATTTTAATGGGTAGATATTTTACATAATACGTCTTTGGTGTACAGAGGTATTTTTTTTTTGCTCTTTATAGACCTTCAAGAAGACACATCAACGACGCCCTCAGACCTGTTGGAGCTTTTCACAAAGGAGGGGATTTGCTTGGCTGAAAGAGGCTGTTCAACGGGTAAGCCCTCAATATGTTTTGGCAGTGTTTACATTTTTTTTAGCCCCCGCACACAGTGATAGTAGTTATTATGTATTTATTTAATTTCAGATTTTTTGGACGAGGCACCACCACTCCCAAACACTGACGCCTCACTCGGGTCTCAAATCGACATGTCAGTCATCCCGCAGGAATATAATTATATTTTGGAAGATATCGAGAGGCTAGATCGTCTACTTGAGACCCAGGATGATGTAAAGGCACCGCCACCCCCAAACACTGACACCTCACTTGGGGCTCCAGTGGCCGCCATCTCTCACGCCCAAGAGGGCTATAGCGATGTTTTGAATGAGCTCCAGCTGGTAGATCAACTCTTATGTAAGTCTCGACTATTCTTGTAAATCGTCTGTTTAGAGGTAAAACTCATTTAGTGCATTTTTGCTTGAATGAGTTTATATGTGTGTATATGTTAAAATTTCAAGATCTATAAGAAGAGAAAGTCATTAAGTGTGTAAACCTATATTTTATCTATTTTTTAAATACAACATTGAAAAATTCTTTGCCAGGTAAAAGTCATCATTATATTATAAACTCATTTCAAGCAAAAAAATGCACTTAATGAGTTTTACCTCCAAGCCGACGAAATATAAAGCTTAATCACTTCTTCACTGCAACATTTCAACCAAGAGGAAAATAAATAAATATGAGTGTTATAAACTTAACTCGTTCGATAGCATTTCTATTGGTACCAGGTTCAATTATCAATCAGCGTCAGGGTTTGTGGTTGATGGGTCGCTTGTACCTGTCTCAATTCCCGACGCGGTCAAAAATGTTGGTTTAATAAATTATAAGCCATTGTACAGGGTTTATGATTGTATATCGCAAGGCTTGGCGTATGTTTAAACAGGGTATCGAACCCGGGTTTCTTCACAACCCTCCCTGGTTTGACGTATGAATATGTGACGGGCGTAATCTTACAAATTAGTTCTGATAGTTCTTTATACATCATAACCGCGTCTTACTACCTGTTTAGGTTATACGCATATGTACTAATTACGGGAAGGTTGCTTTTTAGAGGAAGTGTGCCAACAGTTGCGTGGAAGTAGAGTGAAAAACCACACTCAGTACACCCAACTGTGATTCGAACCACAATATCCATGTCATCAGCAGTCTAGAGTGACATGGTTATCGAAGCTGATCTCTAACGCGTACTAAGAAGGTTATGTATTTAATATTACCCATCTGAGTAACTGCTTGTTTATAGAATGTACTACTTGCATTTTAGTGGAGATAAATACACCCAGCTGGGTTTCAAACCCCAATCAGGGTAAGGTGAACTTAGAGTTATATCAGCCGGTCGGGTTTGAACTTTGACCTCCTTCTTCTAAAATCCATAGCTTATAAATGTGTCATCATTTTATAATGACACAGTGTGACAAATGAAGATTGGTAAGCTTTACATAATCCGTTCTAACCAAAAAAACAGAGGAAAAAATTCTGTAGTAAATATTAGACTCGGTGATAATCTAATAAATATTATTGTGATCTTCCATGAAATATATTGTGTGTATCATAAGACTCGACCTATCCACGCTTGCAGTGGCGCACGTCCAGGTGGTACAACCTCACCAAGGCCGAGAGCTCTGGGGGCCCATTAAGAAAGATTAAATAATAATTTACTTTTACCAATATGTTCCAAAATATTATTATAACGAATCTTTTAAGCAACTATAACACAAAAATAATAATACAATAAATATCATATAGATGCAAGTTTGTAATGCTATAATAAAAGTGGTGACCTGGTGGTCTAGGGGTAAGGTGTCAGACTTCTATGCTGGTGGCTGGGGTTCAATCCTCGGTCCCGGTAAAGATTTATCTGATTACCAAACCCTTCCTTCACCTCTGACAAGACATCTTGTGAATGTGAGGAATGCCAGGCCTCCACCGTGGTTCGGATTCCACGTTAAACTGTAGGTCCTTCATTTCATCTCACAATCACCCTACCATTACACATTAGCGTAAGTGCGTATAACCCGAACGGGTAGTAAGACGCGGTGCTAATAATAATATAGTAAAAGTCCCATTTTTTTCTATTATCTCTGACTCCACTCAAGATAATTATAACTAGTCAATGGTAGGACACAATCGCACAAACGCTCTCATATTGTGTAGGTCTTATTATGGCTTCGAAGAAACAAACATATCATCTAGTTAATCACAATAATCATTTTTTATAAATACATTTTAAACAGGATTGATCAAATATATTTAACAAAATTTAAATTTTCAAAAATGAATTATTTGTAATCTATCCTAGAATATTTTTTTATTTATAAAAATAAAAATAAATTATTATTTATAATGCTAAATTATTCCTCGATTTCCCATTTTGAATTCAATATTAATTTAAGGTTAATTTCCAATTAATCTTAATGCTCTATAATTTGTCTTAATTATACTACGCTTAAATTAATTTATTTTAAATAAATAAAGATACTTTATCTATTATTATGTAAAACAATCTCTCTATACCAATTTTGAGCCAAATCATTTGAGCTATTTAAAAAAAATCAAATTTTACAAAAATCAGTAATCAATTAACTACTATTAAATTATGTTTAAGGAAAATCACTCTGTCTGAGTATTTATAATATAAGCAACTTAACAGATATCCATTTTGAAACAAATCGTTTAAACAATTTTTTTAATATTAAAATTTAAAAAAATCATCAGTAAACTACCCATAGCAGAATGTTTCAGCCCAAAACAAGTATACAGATTTATTTGTCATATTCATGTCAAACACTCCCCAGATAAACATTTTAAATAACATCGTTATAACCATTTTCGAAATAATTTGAACTTTCAACAATCACTCATCAGTAAACGACCATTTATCGAATTTTACCCCAAAATCAACCAGGCCTAACATGGTATTTGTAATGTCAAACACTATAATCCATTTTTAACCAAACCATTAGAGCCATTTGTAAAATATTTCAAGTGTTTGAAAAATCAGTCATCAGTTAACTACCAATAAATTTGTTTATCCCAAAAACGATTAAATAGTGTTAATTTGTTATGTCAAACACTTCCACACATATTGAAAAAAATCGCTACAGCTATTTTTGAAATATTTAGAATTAAAAAAAATCATATCGTAAACTGCCTTTCAACGAATTTTTGCCCCAAAACAAATTATACAGTGTTATTTGTCACGTAACTTAAATCCTTGTTATGCATTTTAAACAAAATCGTTAAATCTATTTTTCGAAAAATTGGGAATTCAATAAAATTAAACATCAGTAAGCTAACCTCATTTTAAGGGTTAAGGTAACAAAAAGTCACTTTGTGGTATAGTCCTGTAATATGTAAATATCAAGTTTGAACAAAATCAATCGATCCGTGGGAACCGACAGAATTCTAAAATCCACTTTTTTTGTTTCGTTTTCCAAACCCTTCCTTCACCTCTGACAAGACGTGTATTAATCACATCTGGTGAATACGTGGAATACCAGGCCTCCACCGTAGTCCTGATCCCACGTTAAACTGTAGTAATAATAGCTGCTATAAAGCGAAACAAATGGTGGGGTGCAAGACAACTTTAAAACAAAATATAAAAATGCCACATTTTATGTACGATACATTGTGCCACACACAATTTTATTATTTAGTGAGGCTGCGTCGGAATAACTTGCATGCAGTCAAACAATTGCATGAGCTGGGTTTTTTTAGCAACGCGTCTTACTTTTTTTATTTTTTTTATTTAGCACCGCGTCTTACTACCTGTTCGTGTTATACGCTTAAGTACTAATTACGCTAATGGATAAGGACTTGGGGAGGTTGAATTTATAGGAAGTGAACCCGCATTTGCGTGGAGGGAGAGTGGGAAACCATTTTAGGACCCCCCCCCAGTTCACCAGATCAAGATTCGAACCTCGATCTTCCCGTCCTCGGCAACACGACTAGCGCGTTAGCTAACTACGCCACCGAGGCAGGTAACGCGTCTTACTAACGGTCTGGGTTATACGCTTATGTACTAATTACGGTAGTGTTTTAGGGTTAAGAATGATTATATTTATAGGAAGTGAATCCGAATTTGTGTGGAAAACCATTTTGGAAAAACAACCCTCAGAACACTCAACCGAGATTCGAACCTTGATCTCCCCTACATTGGTCGTCTTGTCTACTGCGAGAGTAGTAAGAAATATGAGTTTCGATACTCTTTCACCTATTCTGCTAAAATAGCTTTAAAAAATTATCAACAACTCATTGGTAATTGAGGTAATCTTCATTGAGATTTAAGTTTATAAATGTTATGAAGACTTTAACTCTAGTTTTACTTTCTCATTATCAAGAGAAAGTATTATAATCATGAAAATTTCCAACATCGAGATTATGAATAATTTTTACGTTTAGTTGTGTCCAAACCCAAAAAAAGTTGATCTTACAGTTCTCTCTGTCCCTATTTATGACTGACTGTCTTTCTTTCTGTCTGTCTGTCTAAGCCTGGCCGCAGATGGGAAATGGTTTGATGGATTTTGTTCAAACGTAATAATTTAGATATTATAGGGCAATACTTCAAGTGTGCTTTCTTTTATGTTTACCCTAGTTCTTAAATAAAGGGTAGTTAACTTATGACTGATTTGTTTTTAAATTTAAATATTTTAAGAAATGGCTCTAGCAATTTTGTTCAATCAGATTTTTGTTAAGTTATTTACGTTATAAATAATTATTTATATATCTTTTGTTTTTCTTAAAAAAGTAAATTTGAATAGTACGTAGTTGATTGATGATGACTGATTTTTGAAAAAAGAAAATGTTTTGAAAGTGGCTCTGACGATTTTGTATAAAATTGTTATTTGGTGACTATTTTACATAATAATAAAAAAGGTTTGTTAGTTTTTCTAAAATAAATTAGTTTTAGGGTAGTTTACTTTTGACAAATTTTATAAAATTTGAAATCTTTGAAAAAATATTCTTTAATTTTGGGTTCAAAATGGGTATCTGGGAATAGTTTTTCATGATAAATAAAAATATATTTGTGTTTTTATAAATACAGATTACTTTAATGTCAGTTACAAATAGCTTATTTTATGTTTTTTTAATTTCCAAGCTATTTGAGAAAGTTTGTACTATTGTGTCGTAATATTTATTAATTCTACTGTATTGTCCTAAAACAAAAGAGGGAAATTTAATTTCAAAAGCATTTAAACTAAATTTGAAAGGTCTTAAAATTAATTCCTTCTCGTAATTCTCTCCAGCAGCAAAATTTAATTTTAATGTTTGTCTTTGATTCAAGTTGACTGTTTACTTGTCACAAAATTAGGTGACTACTTTTTAAAATAAAACACTTTATAATTAATAGCAATTTTTTTAACGATGGATTTATGATGATTGAACCAATAATTAAACAAGGATTTTGAGATTACGAGGCTGTAATATTAAAAACAAATAAAATTAGCAGCTCTTTTTTTTCACCCCAGCATATTTAACAAAGCTGAAAGATTATATATATATATTAACAAAATGCAAAAATATATAGAATATTCAATATACGTATTAAAGTTCCCATATGTGTTGGTAATAAATTTTTTAAGCTACATTGCCACATTAGCTTATACATTAAAAAAATAATATTTTCATTTAATACAGCGTCTTACTACCCGTTCAGGTTTTACGCTTATGTAATAATTACGCTAATGGTTTTAGGGATTAGGATAGTTATATTTATAGGAAGTATACCCCCATTTGTGTGGAGGGAGATTGGAAAACCATTTAGGAAAAAAATCCTCATTACACTCGACCAAGATTTGAACATCGTGCTCCTCATTATCGGCAGTTTAGTCTATTGTGAGAATAGCGTGTTAGACCTTGCGGCCGCCGAAGCGGGTTTGGAATAACCGTTTAGAGAATAATTACTAGGATAGCCAACAGTGAAAAATAAATGTATCCCTCGCCAGTTGTCACATAATTTAAATCATCGGTCAGGCAATTTACTCAACCTAGGACTACACTGGCGGAGAAGTCAAGGTTCTACTCTCGGCTGGGTGCACTATGGTGGTTTTACACATGGTTTTATCACCGTATTGTTCACGTCTTCTCTCCACTCGAATGCGGATAATTTCCTCAAATTACCTTCATCAGCCCCGCTTAATAGAATAAGCCGCTTCAAATCACTAATGTTAAAACCTATAAACATAAAAAGGAGTGCATATCGAATATATAAATTATATATTTACTTTGAATGGTCTTCATTTGCATCTATCAATACTACAACTTAATAGGCCGGATTTTTATGAAGCTTTTCCAGAAAAATAGATGGTACGGCGCACCGCGCAGACTTTCTCTCTCTGTAAAGTACCCTAAAAATCATTTTCATGGGAAAATGAAAATAGCCAGTTTATTTATAATCTTAATAAATGCCTAGATACGAATTTTAATCAAAATCGTTGGAGCAGATTTTGAGAAAACCTATTTTTCTCTTTTCACCCGTTATAAAACTACTCTTAATTTTAAGTTTTACTATACACACAGACAGACGGAATTGCAAAGACTATTTTTTAGGGTTCGGGAGGTCATGAGACGTCGACATCCATCAACATTTCAGGTTAGATTTTTTTACGGTCACAATACTTAAACTTTAATGTCCAAAAAGTTAAAAATATATATATAATTGCGTATAGATTGAAAGATATTGATTTGATAAAAATATGTTTCGAATAAAATATTTGTATTATAAATATATATACATATTTGTAATGCTAAGTAATTTCATATCTCAAATAGTTTCGGAGATAATATAAAAAATGTTAATTTACTCATCAGACCGGAGCCCTTAAAGCCATTTTGCCTAAATATTGAGAGTAGACATTTTATTTGGAATATTTATTAATGTTTATAAATGAAATTTAATCAAATGGTTAGAGCCGATTTTGAGAAAATCGACTTTTTCTCTTTTTGCCCTTGAGTATACTACTCTTAATTTTAGGGGTAGATATCCAATTCCAAAAACCTCTCGTGGCAACCCTATGAAAACCCTAGCTATCAAGTTTTATCTCAATCGGTAAAACGGTTTAAGCTCTAGTTGGAGGTATAGACAGACAGACGGAGATTCAAAAACCACTTTTTCGGATTCAGGAAGTCATGAAACGTCAAGATTCATAAAAATCTCGAATTCGATTTTTTAAGATAGAAAGTGGGTGACCTGGCGGTATAGAGGTAAGGTGTCAGACTTCTATACTGGCGGCCGGGGTTGGATCCTCGGTCCCGGCAAAGATTTATTTGATTACCAAACCCTTCCTTCACCTCTGACAAGACATCTTGTGAATGTGGGGAATGCCAGGCCTCCACCGTGGTTCGGATTCCACGTTAAACTGTAGGTCCTCCATTTCACCTCACAATCACCCTACCATTACACATTAGCGTAAGTGCGTATAACCCGAACGGGTAGTAAGATGCGGTGCTAATAATAATAATAATAATAATAATAATAATAATAATAATAATAATAATAATATAGAAAGTAAAAAAATGGGTTGGTTAATCTATTACCCGTGATGGGATGTATCCAGCCTGCGGGCTGTGTATTGCCAACCTCAGCTCGTACTTAATAAATACACTACTAGATAAACATTTTATGACAGTTCATAAAGTTATTAGAATTTATTTGATGTGTTTGTATATAAACATAATATATATTATATAATATGAATAAGCCTACATTATAATATATGCTACAACCAAAGGGTGAAACTATCCATCTCACTAATTGGACTGAATTTCCACTCAGTCCGTGAACTGGCCTCTTCTCTTGACCATTACACGAAAGCTTGCCTATATCATGAACTGGAAATGGTGGTCATGTCCACTACAATGATTATATTACATTATAAAATAAATATTTACTCGGTCAACTGACATAAAACAGTTCAAATCTATTGAGTAACAATGCCTTGAAATTGTCTATATGAGAACATGTGAAAATGTTCATCCACAAAAGGCTTATAATAAAATATATCCCGACCTAGCTTAACCTAACCTCTCACGTATCAATAGATAAGCATTTTGTTAAGTTAACATTTGTTTTAAGTTGAGGTTTTGCTAAGTTGGGTTGGTTTATAGTAGAAAAAGATATAATCTATTGCATACTCACCATTGCAACAGAAAACCTCTAGTATCTTCCACACTACAAGCTATATATATATATATATATATATATATATATAT
>CABFOV010000666.1:78364-104295 GCA_902141375.1 Timema poppense
CAGAGGTGAAGGAAGGGTTTGGTAATCAGATAGGTCTGTGCAAAGACCAGTATTTGAACCCCGGACCTATAACACAAAAGTCTGACACCTTACCTCTATACCATCGGGTCCCCTATCAGGACAAATATTATAACGTATATAAATTAGGTTTAAATTAACCCGTATTGTAATACAATACTTACCACCGCGTCTTACTACTCGTTCGGGTTATACGCTTAAGTACTAATTACACTAATGGGGTAGAAATAGGGAAGGTCAAATTTAGAGGAAGTAAACCCGCATTTGCGTGAAAGGAGAGTGGAAAAATATTAAGGGAAAACCACTCCCAGTTCACCCGAGCGAGATTCGAACCCCGATCTTCCCGTCCTCAGCCATTTAGATCAACAGGAAACTAGCGCGTTAACCAATCACACCACCGAGGCGGGTAATTTAACCCACATTGAGCAAAAATTGCCAAATGTATCTCTTTTTTCATCACCGCGTCTTACTTCTTGTTCAGATTATACGCATATGTACTAATCATGATAATGAGCTATGGATGGGTAATTTTAAATTTATAGGAAGTGTAACCACATTTGCGTGAAGGGAGGAGGGAAACAATTTTAGAAAAAACTTCAGTACACTCGACCGGAATTCGAACCCCCATCTCCCTATCATCGGAAATCTAGTTTAACACGAAAGTGACACCTTGGACTATGCATCCACTGATGCAGGTAAATTTATCTTAAAATGGTTATAAATAGCACGATATTTCAAACATGACCGGTGTGGGACATCTGCTTGACGTATGTAGAATCCTAAGTGAGAAAATTTAGTTGCTATGTGATGTCTTAAAATTTTATTTTCACTAAATATATTTGAGAACACATTTTTATTATATATATTTTATATCAATGGGGGAGACCTGGCGGTCTAGGGGTAAGGTGTCAGACTTCTATGCTGGCGGCTGGGGTTCAATCCTCGGTCCCGACACAGATTTATCTTATTACCAAGCCCTTCCTTCACCTCTGACAAGACATCTTGTGAATGTGGGGAGTGCCAGGCCTCCACTGTGGTTCGGATTCTATGTTAAACTGTAGGTCCTCTATTTCATATCACAATCACCCTACCACTACACATTAGCGTAAGGGCGTATAACCCGAACGGGTAGTAAGACGCGGTGCTAATAATAATAATAATAATAATAATTATTATTATTATTATTATCCGTTGATATAATAATTATTATTATTATATCAACGGACACCCGACATGGTCACATTTCTTGTCTTGAGTTCCACACGTTAACGCTACTAAAGAATAGTAAAGACATGTAATGGGGTAGCGATAGCTATAAGCGAATGCACTGCAATAAAATGTATATAAAACTATTGTTGTTGGGTAGAGGGGGTATTCTCCAAGTGCATCTAACTGGTAATCGAACTCAACCTATCTTGTCAGGGTCACCCACACCAGTCGACCACACTAGTGCTGAGCTAAATAAGCGAGTAGAACGAAACAGACACGTTTGTTTATGACTGTACTGTCGTTATTGCTTGCACGTGGTACACAAGGATTGTTGTACTGTAGTCATTTGTTTAATATCCACGTCGCTAATGCGGCTGGTTCAGATACAGGCCTCGTATGTGCTATATTACTAGTTCGTAACCCACCAAGGGTAAGAGTCGCTTTTAAGTTAAGAAGTTCATAGAACTTTTTTCCAATGTTTAATAAAAAAATTAGTTAGCAAATTAAAGAAAGGTTTTAAATGTAATTAAGTAAATAAATTGTAAAAGGTTTACAAAAAATATTAAAATAAAAAACAAAGAACACTAAAGTGAGCCACTTTGTTGGCCGCACGACTTTCTCAATAGACTGGACTGAAGATGACGGGAAGAGCGTGGTTCGATCCTGGTCGGGTGTTCAGAAGGTGTTCTATTCCTAAATGGTTGCCAACTCTCTCTCTCTCTCTCTCTCTCTCTCTCTCTCTCTCTCTCTCTCTCTCTCTCTCTCTCTCTCTCTCTCTCTCTCTCTCTCCATGCTACTGCTGGTACACCTCCTCTGAATTCAACCTTCCTCATCCCTAACCCATTAGCGTAATTAGTACATAAGTGTATAGCCCAAATGGGTAGTATGGCGCGTTGCTAAAAGAAATAACACTAACGTGGTTTTTATCCGTCAAGTGTATCCGCATTTAATTATATTTTGGGGGGTAAGGATGAGGAAGTTAGAAAATATATCAGCATTTCTGTTTAGGACGAGTAAGATATCATTTAGGAAACACCTCTCTCTATGCACCCGCCTGAGATTGGAACTCCGACCTCTTCGTAAGCGACAAACCAAGCTACAGTTTGATTTTCATAGGAAGACTGTTATTTGAAAAATGGAAACTCGTGTTGCCACAATGGCGCAAATAAAGATATTACAACTTTACTATATTTATATTATTAGTTCGTTTAGATAATTATGTGAAGAGAAAGTATATATTAATCCCCAAGTGGATGGCTCATAGAGATCCCACCTAATAGCCTGTTTTTATGGTTTGGTTGTTAATTATTCATTAAAATAAGTAATAAATGGGACGGAACTCCGCACGGACTTTCTCACTCTATTGTTTAAAAATGGAGATATTTACTCAAAACTCGTAATATATGTGAAACGAAATAATATACACTAGCAAACCTAAGCATAAATTGAATTATACTTACGTAAAACATTTTTGAGTCCCGGTTTTAAATTTTATAATTTTATTTTTAAAGAAATAATATCCTCATTTGTATGTTTGGATCAATACAAAATTTCGATGTTGGGTCCACGAGAGTCAACACTTTGCATTAAAATTACGACTGTTGTTTAATAATTTTGATATTTTACTGGGTGTTGCACATCTTCAGATCATTACATTGCTATTAAATTACTCATATATAAATTTTGAGCAATAAAAAGTTTAAATATTGACTATTGAGTCTAAAATGAAGACGTTAGATCATTGTTGTACAAACATTTCTCCTGTTTAAGAAAAAGAAACAAACTTTTTGAGAGACCTACTTATATTTAATTACTCCATGGTATTGGAGAATTATTGAGTTAAAACTTAGTAGTATCTCTTTACAAATAAAGTTCACAAAATTATATTAATATATTTTCCACTATCTCAGAAACTGGTAGTTTTATTAAAATATATTTCAAATAAAAGTTTTTTATTTTTAATAGTACTAAAATTTGCTATTATGAGTTATTTAGTATCACAAATAGTTGCAGAAATACGGAAATTTCCGCTTTTGTAACGTACCCGAAAAGTCATTTTCATAGGAAAATGAAAATAACCATTTTATTTGTGATCTCAATCAACACCCAAATACAAATTTTAATCAAAATCGTTATAGTCGACATCAATCAACATTTCAGGTTAGATTTTCTTTACGGTTGCAATACTTTACCTTTAGTGTTCGAAAAGTTAAAATAGACTATATCTACATTTGCGTATAGCTTGAAAGTTATTGGTTTTATAAATATATTTTTCAAATAAAGGATTTGTATTATAAATAACCCTACATATTTTTAATGATAAGTTATTTCATATATCAAAGAGTTACGGAGATATGATAAAAAAAGAGAGAGAATTTACGCACTAGACCGGAACCCTTAAAGTCATTTTACCGAAATATTGAGAGTAACTTTTTTTTTAAATTACCTAGAAATGTATAGAAATTAAATTTATTCAAAATCGTTAAAGCCGATTTTGAAAAAGCGATTTTTTTTTTCTTTTTTCGCCCTTCAGTAAACTACCCTTAATTTTAAAGCTAGATATCCAATTCCAAAAATCCCACGGGGCAACCCAATGACACTAAGTTTCAGCCTGATTTTTAAAATAGTTTAGGCTCTAGTTGGAGGTACAAACAGACCGAAATAAAAAAAAACTTTTTTTTTGTTTCGAGGGTTCATGAAACGTCAATATTCATCAAAATCTTGAGTTCGATTTGTTTTACGATCACAATAATTTCTTTACCTGTAAGGGCTGGTCTTATGACTCCTGGATAAATATTAATCTGGCAGACAAATATTTCTATCTGGTAGATAAGTTAAAAGTGCGGCTTATGAAGTGGCTGATAACCTTTAACTGGTAGCTAACTTTAACCTCCTGATAGTAATATTTATTTGGTAGTCATAAGACCGGCCCTTAGATAGCGAGAAAGTAAAAAGAATATCTTGGGCAAATAAAAATTGGACATAAAACTTTCTATCTTTATTTAATTTGATCTTAATTTTACGAGGATAGCTAGTCAAACAAACAGGTAACTTATTCTGCGTGAAAAGTATTTAAAACTCCATATTAGTAGTAATTATATTATATTACAAGCCTTACATTAAATAAAATGTGTATTTGTGCGTTAACATTGTAACTTTTGGACCAATAAATTTTGCAAAATAACCTGGTGGGACTCGCCTCAAGCGTCTTTATTTTTACTTTAGTATATTGACACTCTTGACGTCTTACACTACGTGAACACTTGTGTAGGTAGCTCCAAAATTAAGATATATAAACAGTGAAAAAGTGAAAGCTTTACGTATTAGCTTAGTTAAATACCAGAGCGTGTCCACCTCAGGCATATTTAAAGAAATAAGACATTGTAAGTCTGATGCCTAAGCCATCTGACCACCGGTGTAGGTAGCTTGAAAGTTAATAAAATATAAATATTACATAAAGTATACATATCTAGGAAAAGTGACGGGGATTAAAATTTACTCTTCCTATATGATTTCCCACCCTCCCTCTAGAAAAATGCGGGTATATTTCATATAAAATTAAATCTTACTCATCCTTACATCAAGAATATTATTAAAATGCGGATAGCCGAGATGGGAATATAATTTCGAGGGTGAATCTTAAAAGAATCCAGAATTCACCTGGATTTTGGAAAGTATGCCTCATTTGAGAGGTATTTATGCCGCTTTCCACCCACCCGGAGATCAAAGTCCAGCCTTGCAGCTACGCCATCTGCCGGTGAGAAAGGCAAGTTCTCCTTCTGGCCAAGTCCTTGGAGTGGCAGATTCGTCGCGTTCCCTGGAAGCAGCAGCAGCAACAGTGCAGTTTGGCGGGCTCCTCCTTTGCCCAGAGTAGTTGACGTTTATGAACCAAGGTGGCTCTGCCGTAAGAGATGCCGGTTGGCTGGCTTGGCGCGGTCCGCCGAGGTTTTAGTTGGTTACATTCAAACCTTCTGCGTCAGTACTGGATCTACTCTTGTACATGTTGAATCCCCCTCTAAACTAACCTTCTTGAAGACTCTGGCGCCAGCGTGGATTTGTCGCACTAATCGGGTGATGACAAATTGGAGAGAAAATTTATTCTTGTATATTTTTATTTCCTAGTGTTGTCAGTAAGCCGGTGATTGCGGCGTTAGTTAAAAGAAAATATAAAGTGAGAGTGATTGAACCATGTTCATCAAAGTGTTTTGAAGAAAATAATTCTATATAAGAGGGATATATTAATATATATCAATCAGTGGACAGCAGTTGATTACGCTTTGAGAATCAATCATGATGAAATTATTGGAACATCATACAGCCAGGCATAGGTGAGTACATTTTTTTTTTTCATATTTATATTGTTGTCAACTAATTCTGTTTTGATTATTGTTTAGAAATATCATTATGTAACATTTGTCGGAACTATACGAAGTGGCTTAATACCTGTAAGCTTTTAATTCTCGCTCGGTAATTTATCGAATTAAAGTTTATCTGCCAATCAAATCATGTCCTCTAAATCAACGTTGCTTGTACTGCTTGGATTCAAACAATCAAATCATGTCCTCTAAATCAACATTGCTTATAATGCTTGGATTCAAACAATCAAATCATGTCCTCTAAATCGACATTGTTTATACTGCTTAGATTCAAACAATCAAATCATGTCCTCTAAATCAACATTGCTTATACTGTTTAGATTCAAACAATCAAATCATGTCCTCTAAATCAACATTGCTTATACTGCTTAGATTCAAACACTAAAGAGAATTAATTTTTTTTATTACATTTTTGAAAATTGATCCTTGTAGCATTGTCTTTAATAATAGGAATTATTTTTGAAGTGGTTACTTGTTATGTAAAATCGAGTAAATAAATCAAACGAACCGTACTCATTTGAGTCAAACAATCAAATCATGAAGGTTAAGTGTAGTAAGATGCTGTGCTAAAAAATATTAAAAAACAAGTACCATTTTAACTATATTCTAGCATAGGACTGACTACTTACTCTAAATTAAAAAGTGAAATGTTTGTAAGAACTCTTATAATTTTCGGTTAGTCATTATTTGATGTATTTAGCATATTAATTATATTACACATCAAACTTCTATCATTGAGTTTCATTGAGTAGAGTAATTTAGATATTAAGATACATGAAAGTTTATGGGTGCATACTAGGGAACATTTTTACAATGCAATTATCAATGTGACCCGCTTCATTGGCCGCATAGTCTAAGGCGCTACTCTCGCAGTAGACTATACCGGTGATGACGGGGAGTTGAGACTCGAATCTCGGTCGGGCATACTTAGGGTGTTTTTTTTTCCAAAACGGTTTCTCACTTTCCCTTTACGCAAATGCGGGGACACTTCATATAAATATAAACTTCCTAACCTTTAAGAAAATTAGCGTAATGACTACATTAGCATAAAACCCGAACGGGTAATTAGACGCGATGCTAAAAGAAAAATTATTAATGTGGTTTCTTTAAATTGTATGTATTCGTATGTTTACAATGCCCTGTTAAACAAAGTAACCCGCATTGGTGGGCACGAGGACCAGATGTAAGGCTCGTATAGCCTGGCTTGCCGGTCACTGAAAGTTCGGGGCTCATGTGCAAAGGGTGGCTTTTTTCTTTTCATTTCCACGTAAGTAGAGATTCACTTCCTTTAAATGCCATCTGCCTCGGTGGCGTAGTTGGCTAACGCGCTTGTCGTGTTGAGCTCGACTGCTGAGGACGGGGAGATCGAGGTTCGAATCTCGGTCGGGTGAACTGAGAGTGTTTTCTCCTAAATGGTTTTCCACTCTCCCCCCACGCAAATGTGGGTTCACTTCCTCTAATTCAACCTTCCCAATTCTTAATCCATTAGAGTAATTAGTACTTAAAGCGTATAACCCGAATGGGTAGTAAGACGCTGTGCTAAATATTATTATTACTTTAAATACCATCTTCAAATCTTTATCATGTCCCAAACTCCATTTGTGAAATTAAATGCGGATCAGGTACAATCAAATTCACGTAAGAAGGAACTCTTTTGGCAGTTATAAGAATTATTAAAACAATTTTCATATATTTATAACTAACTGTTGCCCGCAACTTCGTTAGCGTTTTCTCTTTTTTTTTAATGACTCGTGCCCCATCTTTTGTAAAATCCGGAAACTGAGGGTAAAATTATTTAGGTTGTTATTCACAGGGGGTTATGACTATATATTTTTTGTTCATATTTATAGTACCTCTTTATATAAACTCAGGTGCTAACACGACCAGGCTGCTAGGTGAGCTCACTCCAAGCTTTCTAGGTCCAAGAGTTTGGGCTGGGCGTTGATGAGTCAGTCAGTGAGTCAGGACTTTTCTTTATATATATCTTCAGCTGTCACTTTTGGTTGCTAGAACTAATAATAAAATTGTATTAATAATATAGTAAAACTATATCATTGCTGACTGCAAAAATTAGGTTTGTATTTTCTAAAAGGTATTTCCTACAATGACACTCTTAATTAAAGAATTGGAACACCCGCTTCTGGGGCCGAATGGTATAAGGCTCAACAGATTGAACTGCTGATTACGGGGAGACTAGGGCTTTAATCCCGGTCGGATGTACTGAGGGTGGCCTTTTCAAAATTTTCCTACGCTCTTCCTTTAACCGAATGAGGGCATTTTTCTCTAAATTCTATTTTTCAAATCCCTAATCTTCAGGCCCGTTTCAAAGACAGATTTAAAATACAAGACAACACCTACCTAAACTCGAATGGAATGAGCCGTTCTCGCATGGGAAACTGGCCCATTCCATTCTGGTATATGGTATAGGTAGATGTCGTCTTGTATTTAGACCTGTATTTTAGTAAAGGAAGAGTATGGAAATAATTTTAAAGAAAAAAAACACCCAAACTACACCTTGCTGGGATTCGAGCCCCGACTTTTCCCGTCATCGGCAAATCAGACAAGATGAGACTGACACCTTTATCCGCGTCCTCACTGACACAGGTAGAAAAAGAAATTCAGTCGAAGTCGACTATAGTTTTTAAAATATTGCTTCATAGCTTTAGAAATAGTTATTTTCCCTGGCAGTTTTTACGAAATTAAAAGTAATTTTTTGCAGCTTCAGTGGTTGTATTGTATAAGGCGTCACCTTAGCAAGAGTATAGATTGCCGATAACGAAGATATCGGGATTCGAATCCCTGTATGATGTATTTAGTTAAAAAAAATAGTTTCTCACTCCCCTTCCACGCAAATACGGTTACATTTCATACAAATCCAACCTTCCTCATCAATAGCTCAATAGAGTAAATCTGTAAATAACCCTAACTGGTAATAAGTTTCAGTGCGCACTCACAAATATTGTATACTACTATAAAGCCACATGGCTGACTCACTCACTAACATTAATGTTTACCCACTTTCAGATGAGCTAGAAACTTGAAGTTTGTCAAACTTATAGATTTTAGCCTGTAGCCGACGGTAAAATTCCGAAAAGTTAAAAATATTAATTTTTTACCCCTAAAAAAAATTAAAATGGAAGAGCAACTTTAAAGTCGGTGCGTACCTTTCTTTGGAGGTTTCTTGTGGCTAAACGGTAAGACCTATCAAAAAACGGCTCTGGAATTAAATTAGTTTACATCCAATTGCAAAGAAAACAACTCACCGGGGGCTTGGGGGTGGAGCTCCCAACGAGCAAAGAGAGTCAGCAATCCTACAATTGTGTGTTACTCTCTTGCGATGGTTTGAACATTACATTCAAGTTTGTTTACTATGGATGGTGTCACGTTACCTCATATGTCATCTCACTTATGCTAATTTATTCATGCACGCACAGTCTTTACAAATGTCCCGTACCTGATACAGTCATGTAGGACATGTTTAAATATTATTCAAAATGCAGGGAAAACTGAGAATACGGCATCTTCTAAATAGTATAAGACATTAAAAAAAAGTTTAATTACTGAATACCATGCTTATGTTTTAAGTTAGTACACCAAGAGTCTCGACAGTTCGATCTTCGTCCTTTGACATGAGACGTTCGATGTGTGGTTACTCGGCTAAGGGGTAATCCATAAATCACGTAACGCTGTTGAGAAGAAGTAGGGGGAACTCTGGTGGTCTAAAGGTAAGGTGTCAGACTTCTATGCAGGCGGCCGGGGTTCGATCCTCGGTCCCGGCACAGATTTATCTGATTACCAAACCCTTCTTTCACCTCTGACAAGACATCTGGTGAATGTGAGGAATGCCAGGCCTCCACCGTGGTTCGGATTCCACGTTAAACTGTAGGTCCTCCATTTCATCTCACAATCACCCTACCATTACACATTAGCGTAAGTGCGTATAACCCGAACGGGTAGTAAGACGCGGTGCTAATAATAATAATAATAATAATAATAATAAGTAGGGGGAACTCTAGTGTTTACGTGGTGTTACTTGGGGGGAATGTGAGTACATTAGTGTTAGCTAACACAGATATTATACTTATATTGTTGGTAAAACAGTATTATTATTCATATTTTCACCGTTAGTCATAATACTTATGGATAACTTCCGATTCTGAGTAGTATTACATCTTAGTCTCTCTTTTAGTGTCAAGAAAGCTCCCCTATGAATAAATGACATTCATTCTTGGTGTCAAAAGCTACGTAACACTATTCGGGATAAATATATACTTAATGTTACATGGAGGGGAGTAGTGTAAAATAGGTGAGAAAAAAGCGTTTAAGTGCGTGGTTTAAGAATGATCCTTCGTTTACCCTGAAACGTGGAAAGTTTACCATGCTTGACACCACATGTTGTAGTTTGTAGGGTAATATCATAGTGATATTAGCCAAGGTAAGACTGCTATCTTTAAGGGTAAATGGAGTGTAGGCCCTACATATATTAAAATATTTATGAAATTATTTTTGTATCATTACTTGCGTACTGTATGAAACCAAGAACTCGAAAGTTCATTGCCAAACTTGCAAAAATATGCTACCTATCCCTATTTTGAGATAGTTCTCTACAGTCCATCTCATTACACCCTATATCTATCTTGAGCTGGTTCTATTTAGTTTACCTCATTACGCCATATCTCTCTCAGATCCATTCTAACGTCATCATCTCCTCTGCGTCTAGGTCTTCCCAACAGTCTCTTTCCATTGGGTTTGCCAGTCAGTACCCTGGACATGGTTCTAGATTCTCCCATTAGCGCTGCATGTCCTGCCCACTGTAATTTAAGAGACTTGATTACTATAACAATGTCTTGTGATGAGTACAGTATATGTAACTCATCATTATGCAATCTCCTCTAATCCTTAGTAACCTCATCGCTTTTTGGTCCAAATATCATCCTAAACACCTTGGTTTCGAACATCCTAAATTTATTTTTGTCGTCTAAAGTAAGTGACCACCTTTCCCACCCATAGAGGACAACCGGTAATATTATTGTTTTGTATATTCTAGTTTTACATTCCTTGACAGCAGGTGAGATGTTAACAACTTACTGACCGAGTAATAGCGAGAATTTCCCGACTGTGTTATTTTCCTAATTTCTAATCTAATATCGTTATTGCTAGTTAAATAGTCCCTACATATTTAAACTCAATAACCCTATCAAATGAGATCATGAAATTAACAAATTAATATTACATACTTTTCACATTTAGAACATTAATGTATTTTAATTTTTGCTCTCCATTAATTCATATAGCTTGGGTTTTTTTATGGTGGAAAAGGGACTGATCCCGTTCGACTCAAACTATCAAAATTCCACAGTACACTCAAAACCGCCCTTAGTTAACATCCTATTCAATGAGGATAGGTGGGAAGAGTAGTTTTATAGGAATTGCACCATCATTAGGGCAAATAATTAATTTTAAAATTTCAGTGATTAATTACTAATGAAAAATTAGCCCCATTGGATCCAGCAGGGATTTGAACCTCGACAGCGATATCTCCAATAATTCAGTAAATTGAGTGTTTGACAGTGAGCATTGATGTTATTTCTTCTCAAGTCAAAATCCCGGAGGTCGGTTTGATGCGATGTGTATCAATACGGAGCTAAGGCGTGAACTTAGTCCTTCAGATGGTTAGTACTGCCCACACCATCTGCTGGAAAACCCATGGTTTAGGGGATTTCAGGAAGTGTGGGGATTTCCCGTTGGCTTCAACACTGATTTTATTAAAGGTGACCCGCCTCGGTGCCGTAGTTGGCTAACGCGCTAGTCGTGTTGAGCTCGGTCGGGTGAACTGGGGGTGGTTTTTCCTAAATGGTTTTCCACTCTTCCTCCACGCAAATGCGGGCTCACTTCCTTTAATTCAACCTTCCCAATTCCTAATTCATTAGCGTAATTAGTATTTAAAGCGTATAATCCGAACGGATAGTAAGACGCGGTGCTAAATTATTATTATTATTATTATTATTATTATTATTAAAGCTGAGTGGGAAAGAGCTTACCAATTTTGCTAGAAACGGTATTGTCACACACCTTCCAGGGTTATTTTATACGCCACAATCGACATGGGACCGGCGGCTTTACTTCCTCTCCGAAGAAAGCGCTCAAGAAATATCCGTCGGCTCCGGCTGGGTTTGAATCCACGAACTTCGTGTCCTGCGGCGAGCATTTCACCTCAAGACCATCGAGGTTGACTGATGTCATTTAGTAAATATTATTTAAGGCGCGTGATGTAACTTACCTCAGAGTGTTTATATAGCCTACATTAATGAGATTGTTATTTTTTGACTCATTAGTAAACCATTAGGCTTATGTATACAGTAGCTAGGTACTCGGGTCCCCCCACTTAACTTAGCTACCTGGGTGTTGCAGCTGAAACTAAGCCTCGTGTCGGTAACATAGAATATTAATTAAAATAAAATTGAATACATATAACTATATACACTTTTGACACATTAAAAAATAAGATTGAAATATTCTAAAATAAAAAATTATCTGACTTCTTAAACAATTTCTCGATGTCGCCCAGTGAAAAATGGCAATAACCACACTCTGATACAATTTCTGGTTTGAGCCTGTTTATGTATTTAATTTCATGACTAATTGACCATGAATAAGGCTTTTTGGAGGCCACCATGAACCCAAAGTTTTGTGTCAAAATATGGATATTCTAACTAACGAATTTATTGAAATATACATTAGTGGCTACATACTGAAAGCGCACAGGCTGGAGCTGTGTACCTTCTTTGGAGTATATCAGACGTGCACAAGTTAGGTTCGTCAAAACCATTAAATGTTTCATAGTTTCTGAGCCCTGTGTGGCAGCACAGTTTGTTGATATCAGGCTAACCTAACCTAACCTAACCTAACCTAACCTAGCCTAGCATCAAATAATGAAAAGAAATACAGTTTGCCCATTATATCTAGGAGAATGACATTCAACGTGGTAGCTCATTCTCTCTATCAGTGTGGGCAAAAGGTGTTTGTCACTTTGCTACTTTAAATTGAGGATGTGGAGAACGCGAGAAAAGGCCAGTGTTTTTGCAGGTTTTTTTTAGCAAAACTGTTTTGGCCAAATAAATAATATTGCTACAATAGAAACATATAATTTAAATTTCTACACTTGGTGACATCAACAGGTATTGAATATTTGTCATGAGCATAGTGGCATAGGATGTGAAGATTTCGAAATGAAGATAAAGAGTTGTCATTAAATTACAGAACACCCTTGACAGATATTCAAGAACTGTTGACACCACCATGTGAAGAAAATTAAACTCTATGTTTGTACCGAAGCAATATTCAATTTATTTTGGCAAAAAAAAATGATATTTTGATATAGAAACTGCAAAAAACACTGGCCTTATCTCGCGTCCCCTACATTGTTGAGTTTCCTCTCTGCACGTATGGATCCATATCTTTGTGCGCTTTTGATATGTTTTTCTCGCTTGTGCGCTTTCAATGTTCTCATAGTATGTACAAAAAAAGTCTATAAAAAATTAGTGTCCTCTTTTGTGTCATATTCTTTGTTTGCTTTTCTAGTCTATAAACGAAAATAAAAGTCAATTGTCAAAAATAATTTAATTCTTCACATTTCTTATAATTGAGGAAAGGCCATTGTTTTTGCAGTTTTTATGGAAAAACTATTTTTATTTTGCTAAAATATTCCTCCAGTACAAACATAGAGTTTAATTTTCTTCGCATGTTGATGTCAACAGTTCTTGAATATTCATCATGAGCATAGCAGGATTAAATGAGAATTTTATTAAATTAGCTGAAAAAGTTGTCATTAAATTCCAGGACACCTTTTACAGATAGTCAAGTAATCTTTAGGTCACCATGTGAAAAAAATTAAATTCTATGTTTTTACTGAATCAATATTTTATTTACTTGGCAAAAAAAAATGCTATAAAAACTCCAAAAGTACTTACCTTTCCCCGCTTCCCCTTTCAACCAAACTTAAGTTTGGATGAAATCTATCGACTCGTTTCGACTGTAGCCCCAGGCACAAACATACGGGACAGACCGATTGGCATGGGGACATATATGACTAAACAACATATTATTTGGAATCCAGGGACACACAAAGCATCAAGAAACATCAAAATCTCTAGAAAGACCATTTTCACGAACTTTCTCTGTATGAAAAAGTCAAAGTATATTATTTACTGACTAAGCGAAGGTGTCTGACTGTAAAATAGAAGTTCCCATCTCTTGATTGAAGTGAGAATCATGGAGGAAAAGCAATCTTTACGAAACAGTCGACTTGTCGGCTAACAAAATGATTTAAAATGTTTGGTTGGTCCGGTCCCAAGCTGTTTGCAGTAGAGTCACGATGTTGCACGATTATCAGTGATTGTGTAGTGTGCCTCGAGGCACCCCTCCCTCGAGTTCGTGTCACGAGTCACGACTGCTATAAATAGCTCTGCCTCCCTCCCTCCTTGTTTGCTATACCCATACTGCGGTATAGTGCAATAGTTGTAAGGTTTAGGACAGGGTAAAAATATTGTTATATCGATATCGACAAAATGTATTTCCCGTTGTATGTATTTAGATATATGTTGAAAAATGACCAATTCAGAACTGACATTTATCTTACGAAAATATGAGTGAGACTCACAGCGGTGGGCACTTGATCAAAGGCGTCAGTTTCGTCTTGTCTAGTTTGTCGTTGATAGGACAGGTTGGGGTTAAAATCCCTGCTGGGTGTATTGAGTTTACTTACTTCCTCTATGAAATTAGGAACTCGGAAATTCATTGCTGCACTTACGCAATGTACACCAACTATCTCTATCTTGAGCTAGCTCTATCCAGTCCTCCTTATTACACCCTATCCCTATTTTGAGCTAGTTCTATCCAGTCTACCTCATTACACCCTATCCCTATCTTGAGCTAGTTCTATCCAGTCCTCCTTATTACACCCTATCCCTATCTTGAGCTAGCTCTATCCAGTCTACCTCATTATACCTATCCCTATCTTGAGCTAGTTCTATCCAGTCCTCCTTATTACACCCTATCCCTATCTTGAGCTAGCTATATCCAGTCTACCTCATTACACCCTACCCCTCTCTTGAGCTAGCTCAATCCAGTTCACCACATTACACCCTATCCCTCTCTTGAGCTAGTTCTATCCAGTCTACCTCATTACACCCTATAGCTTTCGATTCCATTCTAATGTTATCCTTACATCTGCATCTAGATCTTCCCATTGGGTTTGCCATTCACTACCCTGAACAAGGTTCTAGGTACTCCCATTTCACGCTGAATACCGTACTCTACGAGACTTGACTATATTAACACAAGTACAATGCATATAACTCATCATTATGTAATCTCCTCTACTCCCCAGTAACCTCATCCTTTTATGGACTAAATATCTTCCCACACACCTTGTTTATAAATATACTAAATTGGTTTTCGTCATGCAAGATAAGAGACCACGTTTCAAACCCAAAGACAACAACCGGTAAAATGATTGTTTTGTATATTCTTAGTTTTACTTTCATCGGCATCAGGCGAGATGTTAATAATTTACTAACCGAGTAATAGCACGCATTGGCCGACTGTTCCAATCTAATATGTTTTCTGATTGGTTTCGCATTCTACTTCCACATAAATGTAAGTACATTTCCTCTAATTATACCTTCCCTTATACCTGTCCTACTAGCACAAAACAAGACAAAACTAGTTTCTATAAATTTGTAACTGTCGGATATCGAATCTAATGGCAATCAAACTAGAAGAGCTGGTTTTAACTATGTGAAAGTCTGATAGGAAGTATTATTATTATTATTATTATTATTATTATTAGCACCACGTCTTACTACCCGTTCGGGTTGTATACACTTATGCTAATGTGTAATGGTAGGGTGATTGTGAGTTGAATTGGAGGACCTACAACTTAACGTGGAACCGAACCACGGTGGAGGCCTGGCATTCCTCACATTCACAAGTTGTCTTGTCAGAGGTGAAGGAAGGGTTTGGTAATCAGATAAACCTGTGCCGGGACCGAGGAATTGGTAGGGAGTAGAATTTATTGAATATTAAACACTTTTTTGAGGGGTCATCATTAACATAGCTAGAATTATTTTATATCAATAATATGAAATATCAGAAATACAGTTTCAGATCAAATTACTTGCCTTATTAAATATGAAATATGAAAATTATTACTATTATTTTTTACACGTTGACACAATGAGGTCATTAGGCAGCGCTTGATACAAAGATTAAAAACATATTAAAATTCCCATTGGGGAAAATAAATACATATGATATCACCTGCTTAAACAGTAAATGTTTAAGCTAAATATAATTAAAATATGAAAATTGAAAAAATTCTAAATAAAAATGTTTATGCATTAGACTATCTACAAGAGTGAGATTCGAATGTAAATAAAAAGATTCGCCCATCCTATAAAATGGAGTAAACTAATAACTCCATCCATACTATCGTGTGAAAAATAATGAAGGCCATCTTTAAAGTCAAGAGCTAGGTCAGGGATGGACAAACTACGGCCCGCCATTGGGTTCAATCTGGCCCGTGGGGTAAATAATTTAAACGTGTTGCTTTGTGAAGTATGCTTTTTAAAACACATCAAAATGGTATTTTTATAAAACCATGCCCAAATCAACATTTCCAAACCTGTTAGATCATGCCCTAAGGTATATGGCAATATCTGTATCCCCATATTCATGCGAACGAGTGTTTTTAACCTTTAAACTCAGGAAAAGTGATCTTAGAAACTGACTTACTGAAGAGCATCTGTCTTCTCTCTTGAGATTCACGTCCTCACAGTTTAAACTCAGGAAAAGTGATCTTAGAAACTGACTTACTGAAGAGCATCTGTCTTCTCTCTTGAGATTCACGTCCTCACAGTTTAAACTCAGGAAAAGTGATCTTAGAAACTGACTTACTGAAGAGCATCTGTCTTCTCTCTTGAGATTCACCTCCTCACAGTTTAAACTCAGGAAAAGTGATCTTAGAAACTGACTTACTGATGAGCATCTGTCTTCTCTCTTGAGATTCACCTCCTCACAGTTTAAACTCAGGAAAAGTGATCTTAGAAACTGACTTACTGATGAGCATCTGTCTTCTCTCTTGAGATTCACCTCCTCACAGTTTAAACTCAGGAAAAGTGATCTTAGAAACTGACTTACTGATGAGCATCTGTCTTCTCTCTTGAGATTCACCTCCTCACAGTTTAAACTCAGGAAAAGTGATCTTAGAAACTGACTTACTGATGAGCATCTGTCTTCTCTCTTGAGATTCACCTCCTCACAGTTTAAACTCAGGAAAAGTGATCTTAGAAACTGACTTACTGATGAGCATCTGTCTTCTCTCTTGAGATTCACCTCCTCACAGTTTAAACTCAGGAAAAGTGATCTTAGAAACTGACTTACTGATGAGCATCTGTCTTCTCTCTTGAGATTCACCTCCTCACAGTTTAAACTCAGGAAAAGTGATCTTAGAAACTGACTTACTGATGAGCATCTGTCTTCTCTCTTGAGATTCACCTCCTCACAGTTTAAACCAGATTATAAAACAATGGTGGGAGCTCGTTCACAGTTTCCCTCATCTCACACGTCGTCATCTTCTGAACGAACTCAAAACATTATAACCTACTAGGGTATTTATGATTGTTTTTTTATTTTAGTGTATTCAAATTTATTCATGACAGTCTATTATGTGTTTTATAACATATTTTTTAATGAATTTTGAGGACAATTTAATATATAAAAACTTTGCCCCCCCAATGTTTTTAACTTTTTTATTTGTCTCTCCTGTAAGTAAATTTGTACATCACTGAGCTAGGCGAATAGGGGATACTTACGACACTCAACCAAAATTTAATACACAATAAGGGGAGCATCAAAAAGCTCGTAGGCCTACATGGGGAGTGGATCCTCTCTTTTAAAAAAAAAATCCGTGTCAGAGAAGTTTGCCCGACGTGAAGCCTTGCCACAAGGACTTCCTTTCTTCTAGACTCTAGAAGAATGTACAGAGGATGGCCCACCATCCCTTATGAAACGTTGCTGGTTCTGAACAAGGGTTAAAACCGGCTTCGTACTCAAGGCCCACAGGTTGAATTTGTGTGCCTGTTTTGGAGTGCATTAGAAGCGCACAAAGTAGGTGCATCAAAAGTGTACCATCGTTTGTTGTCTCTGAGCCCCGCTTGGGAACACCTAACCTAACGTCTATTGTTAAGAGTAAGGAGGCTGTCCCATGTAGTTTGATTATTTTATTGTTGTAAAGAGTAAGGGGGTTGCTTACCACATGATTGTCATGTTACCACATTATGCAGTTGTTTTTACCCTGTGTGTTTTTGATACGAGGTTTCTCGCTCTTGTGCATGGTCGTAACTAGGGATGTGGGAAAAGTATTGATACTTTACTAATATCGATATTTTCCTTTCGATACTAGTATTTTTACTCGATACTTTTATTGATATTAGTACTCACCCTTCGGTATTGGATTGATATCAAAGAATTTTTTTTTTCTTGTTATCTTCATTCATGTTGGAACTAAACAAATGACACTGTTTCAATTCTCACTCATTTTCTCTCTATAGCACTCTAGCATTCAATCGATTTTAGCTTATAATAATTCATATATTCCATTCACGATAGATTTTTACCTGCATGACAGTTCGAAAATCATATGTTTAGGTTTTGGGTTGCCAACACTTGTAAAAGATCACAGTTTTGTTAGAAATGTAAAGATCTTTAATTACCTATTATATATTACATTTAAAATAACGTAATCTTAAGTTCTCCAATACTATTTAATTTTTTTAAATAATTTATTTTCATCCAACTCGAAACAATATTTTAAACATAATTAAAAGTACTTATTTTTCGTTTTGGAACGTTGCTGATTTTGTGTAATATAGTGCATATATCAATACCTTTTAATACAGGCATCGTATTTACTTGGAAAAGAGAAAATTGTTGTCATTTTCTTACATACAACAAATGATTTTATAATTATTTTATCGTATTTTGAAATATTTAACTGAATAAAATATTTTCATCAACTGCGTGCCCGCATCATTGTAAAAAACTTGTTTACCGTTATGTTCAATAATATGGTTTAAAATTCGTCAGTCGCCATTTTGAGGCTATGTTCGTTAGAAGTTTTCGTGAAAGTGGTGTGAATATTTTTTTAAGTGGAATAAAACGATAAATAAACTTTGTGTCCAACCTAAAATAAATATATAAATAATATTGGCCTAAATCATTGTGGTTAGCTATCACATTAATATATTACCATCTGTTTTCATTACAGTCATCCAAAGTGATAGATGTCAGCTGTTGGCGTAGTGATATATTAGGGATTACTTCTAGTCACATTTCGAGCTGTCATCCAGGTAAACTTAGCTCGTGAATGCCTTATAGCTGTTCTTTCATCAATACAGCCTGATCCTCGACTGGTTGAGTAACGACCAGTCTACTACTACCCTTTCCTTTATCATTGAGAGCGGTCATCACAAACTGAACAAATGAAGCTTTTGTACAAATCAATTAACTCAGTCAACTAAATGGTGCCCCAAGGAGACGAAGCAGAAAAGTTTATTCACGTCGTTTAAGCAGATACAGCAGGGAAAGGCGTCCATTCTTTTATTCTTCGTCAATAGCTAATGATATATATTGATAGACTATATAAACGACAAATTTAGTTAAAAAGAGGCACCCCTCAGAAGTGAATTATGGAAGTTTATAAAAGTTGGATAGTGAAAAAGCATCTTGTAAAATCTGTTTTAGATGATTAACTATGATCATTTTTGGTTTTTAAATAAACAGGAAAAATAATTACTATGCAAAAGTTGAAATTATTATTACTAGAGAAGAAAAAATATTTTTCCAGATTAAAATTTCGATACCGTCACTTAATATTATCGATACTTTTCTTTCGATGCTAGTACGGTATTGATATTTTTCTTCCGATACTTTTAATGAGTACAGTATCGAAACCCAATGTTTGTGTTCGACCGCATGGCTAACACAACTCTTTTAGATCTAACTTACAAAAACAACTAGAGTTTTTTTTAGTTGTTAAAATAATGCATTCCCATATAAATCGGACAGTAGTCCGTCGTTGTATCCGACTGGTTTGAGAGGTCTTAGGAGTTTAGTTTGAATCCTGGTTTGTACCTATAATTATCATTGTATGGTTGGTCTCGCCCTATCATTCCTACAGGAGGCATATTATTTCACATACATCATCTTATAACAAAACTACCCGTATCAGTGGTCACATGGTCTGAAGCGTCACACTCGTATTGGACTGAATTTTTGGCGACGGGGATATTACTGGTTGGACGTACTGAGAATAATGGTTCAACAAAATGGTTTCCCACTCTTTTACCATTTAAATGCGGGAACATTTAATTTCATTATTTTTTTGCGTATGGCATATTTGAGGGTGTGAGTGTTGCAGTATCTCGTTCGCTCCCAGTGTGTGCAGATTTTAAGTCGCTCTGTGGGTAGAGAACATTGATCAGGGTATTCAATGAAGCATGTCTACACGTCATATCCTTAATGAGATGACGTGGTGATAGTGATTATGAATGTATGGAACCAGTATAAATTTTAAACTTATCAAACTAAGCCTAACCAACCATGTTGACCATAGGACCAGTTCCCCTTCCGGTAGAAAAATATCTATGCTGCTGCCGGGAATCGAGTCCTGGACCTCTAGTAGCCATGGGCGCTGACCATTAAACCAAGAGACCGGACTACTATCGTAATGTATGTGTATAGCCCAAACGGGTACCTTGACGTGGCGAAAAAGCCCCGTAAACACCGTTTGATGCTTAGTTTTTGTAATAGCTGACAGCGTCAACTGGGGTATGACTATAGTAGTTGTTCAAAACGATCCCTGTGTATCTCGAGACAGACGGTAGCGAGTCCCATTATACAATCCCGTACAAGCAGCAACACACCGTTAATGAAGGTGCAAATTTCGCTACGAGATTGTCAACATCCTTGGTCTCTGTACTCTCCGTCTCTGTACTTGCTACTTTGCTACAGTAGCCCCATGGCTTCTTTTGTGCTGACTGATAGTTTTAAAAAGCTAACAGACCAAATTACGTATCCCTAAGCTGAGCCAGATGATCTGCAAAAACATTTGTTTAGCAGCTGTCACGTTTGACAGTAAAAACTTAGGTATGTACCTAAATTTTGACTGTCAGAAGTCAGATGTGAGCTGTCAGTCAGCACCAAAGAAGCCATTGGGCTACTGTAGTAGCAACATTGTAGCTCACCCGCTTCGGTGGACGCGTGTTTAAACACACTACTCTTGCAGTAGACTATAGACTGCCGATGATAGGGAGATCGAGGTTTGAATCTCGGCCGGGTGTACTGAGGGTGGTTTTTCTAAAATTATTTACCAGCCTCTTCCCACGAAAATGCGGGTACACTTCCTATAACTATTACCTTCGTAAAACCATGAGCGTAGTTAGTACATAAGCGTATAACCGGTACGGTGCTAAAATAAAACAAAAACATTGTATCACGAATTTGCTACCCCATTTTACGGCTCTCACAAACTAAATATCAGAAAACATTCCTTGTTTAACATTTTCGGCTTATTTCACTACACGGAATCACGCTTTGAAGGTGATTTTGTGAATTTTTGTTTGAATATAATTTTGTGAATTTGTACAAACTTTGTGAAATTACAATTCCTGGCACTGGCGCTGGGGTTTTGTGGAAAGTTCTAGGCTAGGTGTCTTACTACCCTCCAGTCTACCCACAAATTGCATTTTCGTGGGGAGAGAGAAGAAAAACATTTAGGAAATAACACGCCTATACTGACTTTACCGAGATTTGAACCTTAATCTCCCCACCACAAAAAAAACAAAACAAATAAGGTTGATTTCCATCGTTGTGGGTGAGCCTGTATTGAATTTATGAAAAATTAATGTAGCCTATTCTTTAAATTTAACTATAATAACACTAAGAAGGCTATAGTGCTGGTTATCCGAGAAAATAAAGCTAGGAACGGGGAGGGGAGTTGGGGTGAAATAGTTTTCTTGTCAAAAGAATCAATTTCCCTAGAGGCAGAGTTGAATTATTATTAATACCACCGCGTCTTATTACCCGTTCGGGTTATACGCAAGCAGAGTTAAATCCTGGCCGATTATACTGGGGGTACGGGTGGGCTTACATCGTTGTTGTTTACCAACCTAGTTAATAATAATAATAATAATATTTAGCACCGCGTCTTACTACCCGTTCGGGTTGTACGCTTTAAGTACTAATTACTCTAATGGATTAGGAATTGGGAAGGCTGATTTAGAGGAAGTGAACTCGCATTTGCGTGGAGGGAGAGTGGAAAACCCTTTAGGAAAAACCACCCCCAGTTCACCCGACCGAGATTCGAACTTCGATCTCCCCGTCCTCGGCAGTCGAGCTCAACACGACAAGCGCGTTAGCCAACTACGCCACCGAGGCGGGTAACCTAGTTATTAATGAATACTAATAAATGTGCTTGAAGTCCACTCTACTAAATACTTAAAATATTATGTAATCTAGAATACCAAAAGGATAGCAGCAAGAAATGATGGTTTGAAACAAACCTATTTTAAAAACCTCGATGACGTCACAAGCTCCTCATTGAAAGCCTTCATTCCCAGGTTGTCCCGAGCGTGGGTGGAGATCAGGCTGTCTTTACTGCGATCATCGGAGCCGCGGATTGAGGGGTAGCGTTGACGGACACTTCTAAACTACATATCCCAGAGGCTGGAAGCGAGGTTGATCCGTTAACGAGTGAACTTTATTCCAACAAAGTACTAAGTCTCAAGCGAGTGTCACTGTTCCTAAGGCTAGCCTTGCGCGTTCTTCCTATTTTTTGTAAGTCTGAGTGTGTGCACACAGGGAGTTATAGTGGTATATGTACCCGCATTTGTAAACAGGCATAGGGGTAAACAATTTGGTATAAAATAGCCTCGCCACACCTGAAAGGGATTCGAACACTTGACCTCTGAATCATTGGAAGTCCAGTCTATTATTGCGAGAGTGACGCTTTCTTTCAAAGTATTATGCATTTAACCCGAACAGGTAGTAGCACGCGTTGCTAAGAAATAATAAAATAGATAGTGGAATTTATATCAGTGAAACCATTAGATTATATTTTGAATAAAATATTTTTAAAAAGATGCGAATTTCTCATTTGTTAAGTAAGAAATCCCGCATTTTGGTAAGTTTTTTGGTTCGAATATAGTCTTGTGTCTAGTGATGTCAACGATCCATATAAATATTTATATTGATATTTTAGTAATTACATATCGATCAGTCTAACGATATATTGAAGATATCGGTCTACACTTTAGTGCATGTGAATCAAACTAAATTTAACGACCCATTTTTATTAACTGGATCGATTTACTACTATTATTATTAAACAGGTATGATATTTTCAACTACTTTTAACACATTTAAAAGTTGAAAATCGCTGCAAATTATAGCGAAACAGGACAGAAGCCGTCTTAAAACCACCATTCCAGTTCACCCAGACCAATCCAATTCATTATATCGGGAAAAAAAAAAAATCGGCATATCGATATTATTTTATCGATATATCGAATTTTATTATGTAAGCCTATATTAGAGATGTCAAATTTCGATTCTTAGGTACGTCGATATCCTCGATTATTACTGGTATCGAAATAATCTAGAATCGATATTAATATTACGACTCTCGCTACTTTAATTTTTAGCTCTGAATGAAAGTACTGGCAAGTAAGCAAAACGGAAAAATTCGGGATGAGTAGTAATCGATAATCTCTCATTTTAGTTTAAATGCCGTGTATTTTGGTTCAGTTAATTACTCTATTTGGCTAATTTAAAAGGTTTGTATTTTCATCTATTACATATTATAACTTTTTAAATTAATTATTGATGTTCTACTCAGTGAGAGTTTTTGTAGATAAAATAACTGTTTTAATAGTAATTCCTAACTAGTTCATTAGTTGTGTATAATATGCTTTAATACGTGTTAAAATTGATATTTTTCTTTGTTGAAATTAAAAATGGACGTTTTTAATTTACATTTACATTCTTTTAGTTTTTACAATGTGCTATGAAGTTGAATAAATTTTTTTATGTGAGATTGGATGCTTGGAAAAATAAGAAATAGGAAATGTTAAATAATCTAGAAACTCGAGGTATAACGTAAAGGCCGCATTACATGTAGCAGGTTGCAGCGCTGCAAGAGGATCATGTAATACACCTAAGTGATTGGTGCGCGTATCAGAAAGCAGGCAGCGCAAATATCAAACGAGTTTGAGATTTTCTGATCGGACGACTGCTTTCTGCGCCGTGTAATCAATCGCTTTCTGCGCTTCCAACTTGTCGACTGTTGTACTGCGCATGCGTGCGCTTGGTCGAGATAAGGTAGTACCAGACCAGAGGATCCATTTTCTCAACATTTTTGTTCATGTGAACCACGCTCACTGTGTTTATATTAGACTATAGACAAAATATGCTTGTATGTGTCTTCATTCATACGTAAGTAGTTTCGGAAGTCATCAGCATCTAATTCAGGTAAAATCGTCACAGTATGTGACCCATTGTTCCGTTTTAACACTAAATTTCGACTCCACACACGTTTCTTTCTTCGTTTTACAACACGACGAGATTTCAAACTTCGGTAGTACCCGCACAATATAAGCAGCTCTTCGTATTTTTGTTGTTGACGAGACATCTTAGCACAAACTGAACCAGCAAAACCAAGTGCAGACGATAAAAAAAACTCCCTCTCCACTGAGTGTCAAGCTGATCGTTCGTCAGAATGCAGCTTGTGTGTAATAGGTAACCCAGATTTGTCAGCTCGCAGCGCTGCAACCTGCTATGTGTAATGCGTGCTTAAGAATCAGAATCGATTAAAACATGTATCGTGACATCTCTAATATATACCTTGCGATATATCAAACGATAAATATATTGATATATGGTCATCCCTACTTGTACCTAATACTCCGGTTATACGGCCATGAGATGAATTTGACTTCTCCCCCATTAAAATGTCTGTTACCTAAAGTACTGGACAAATTACTCCCCCCCCCCTTTAGAATAGTAAACAATTTTTTTTTACATCTATTAACTTCCCCTTACCCCGCCCACGATACCCAATGAAAAGTTTTCTGTTCGTCTGCTTACAACCGCACAGCAGACAACAGAGAAATGCATGCGCATTGCTTTTATTGATAAAACCGGATGAAATACTTTCTTAGCCGCCATAAAATTGTAAGGGCGTACCTGGAATCTGTAGCGTATGGTATTTATGACAATGCTAGCTTGTATTGGTTTAATAGTGGATATTACAAATCAGATCGAAAGAACGATTATTTTTAATGTCTACTAACTACTGGTGCTTGCATCGGTGGGCACGTGGACTAAACGTCAAGCTCATCTAGTTTAGTCTAGTTAGAGGTTGGCGTTCAAATCCCAGTCGGGTGTAGGTAATGAGGTTAACTATATGCCTAAATAGTTTCACTTTTTTCCTCCAAGCTAATGCTGGTTCATTTCTTCTAAATTCTAACTTACTTATTCCTTTCATATTACTATAATTAAATGTGGGCAGTAAGATGTAGTGGGTAAGGGGTAAATATTCTAGTTATTTGGGTAGTTAAACTTTAATCCAAGAGTATAGGTTGAGGAAAGGAAATTCTAAGGAACTAAATGGCATTTTTTTAAAGGATAACAGTTAAGAAACCTCACCTAATGCAAACGGTCAGGATCTAAGCCCGGAATCTTGGGCCAGAATAAAGCATCACGTGGGGTACTCATACCGATGGCCCCGTGTTATAAGGCGTTTAGAGTAACGTTGCCCAAAGTTGTCATTGTCGGAGAGTCCGGACCTTGAATCTCGGCTTCGTGAATCCCATATGTGGATTACCACTGTGCTATACTCCCCTCACGCAAATGAGGGTACACTTGCTTTAAACCATACCTTCCTCATCCCTAACTCACGAGTGTAAATATACAGATCACTCAGACGGTTAATACCAGAGCCTACTACAATCTCCGAGCCTGGAGCTAGCTAGACCTTCTACCACTGTGACGTCACCAACAAGTCAGCCCGCTCGAAATAAAATGCACAGTGGACACTATTTCCTGAAGTTCACCTCGCAATTAACTGCACAGTGGACATTATTTCCTGAAGTTCCCCTCGAAATGAACTGCACAGAGAACACTAGTTACTGAAGTTCACCTTGCAATGAACTGCACAGAGAACACTACTTCCTGAAGTTCACCTCACAATGAACGGCACAGAGGACACTA